>OX463755.1:206012693-206298333 GCA_949824845.1 Rhingia rostrata
TATTTCCAGATTGAATTTTCCAAAATGCCACCTAAGAAAGTTGAAGAACCTGAGAGAAAACCATTAATTGGTCGCGTGGGTACCAATTTACGAGTCGGTATAGTCGGAGTACCAAATGTGGGCAAGTCGACCTTCTTCAACGTGCTGACGAAAAGTGCAGCACCCGCTGAGAACTTCCCTTTCTGCACCATCGATCCCAATGAAAATAAGTACCATTAAATATTGTTTTGACTTTCAGTATTATATTTATATACCGTCTACCAGATTATTATTATAATTCCGAAGTGTATCCTCGCCGCAGTGTTGTATGCAAAACTGCTGTAGTTAGTGAGATTATTATAATTTTCTTTGCCGGCTTCTTCGTTTGGGGGCAAAAATTAACGTTCTTGTTCTCTTGCTGATGGCAACTTCTTCCTTTAATAGGAGAATTATATTTTTGAATTTTAAACTAGAGGCGTGTCGAAACATTTTTTTAAAAAAAAAATATATAATCTGCGGCGAATAAAAATTACTTCTGCAACCTAGTTGGTTGAATTGCCGATAAATTGTGTTGCTCCTTGCAAAATTCGCCGCAAGGCTCAATTGAGAATTTCTTGCGAAATCTTTGGGATTTTTTTAAATGATTTTTCTTATAGTGCGCACCAGGCACACAACACATATTATATATATACATATATGTAGGTAATATATGTATATATATATATATATGTATTGTGTGCCTGGTGCGCATTTTACTCGACAATTTAATGCATTTATGGAGCTTGAAGCATAAAGTTTGGTTTATTAAAATTTTCTTTCTGTTCTTTACAGTTATAGTAGTATTTAGTCGGAAAAAAACACACAATGTGGGTGTTTTTGTATTATAAACCGAAAAGTCGATTTGATACGACGACAAAAACTGACTTTTAATTCGAAATTAAGAGAACTCTTCGATTAAACAAAATTTATAAAAAGAAGTTTATTATAGACTAAGTTACCAATAAAGATGATGTTAACTGCTTGATGGTTGAAAACTAAAGAGAACGAGCTCTGTACAGAAAATAGTTAATTTGACATAGCGAATGACGACACAAAGAAAATGGAAAAGAGAGTGAGCGACAATTCAAGCATACGTTACACATTTTGAAACAGGGTGTTTTGTTTGTACAATTTTTTGTCGATATGCTACCAAATAAGAACAAGAAAAATAATTTAACTAAGAAACAAATAATAAAGTAATTAAGTAGCGAACATTCAGCCCCCCAACCCCCTGAAAGACTACGTTCTTTCAGAAAATGGTAGGGGAGCTAATTTAATAATAGGTCGAACAAATTCGCCGGTTTGAGTGGTGATTGTAGCTACTCGTTTGCGTTGGTCTCTTCCAGGGTGAACGATCTTTACTCGCCCAAGTATTCATTTTGAGGGTGGTAGATTCGGGTCCTTGAGCATGACGACATCACCCACCTGCATATCTTCCATTGCGTTTTGCCATTTGGGGCGCTGTTGAAGAGAGGTCAGATACTCTGCATGCCACCGCTTCCAAAAGCCTTGTAAGAGATTCTGTAAGAGAAGCCAATTAGAGTAGGGGCAAATATTTTGAGAACACATATTTGGACGAGGAACAGATATTAAAGTTTCACCAATTAAAAAATGGGCCGCACTTAATGCGATTGGATCCATATCTGAAGTAGGCCACATAGGTCGAGAATTCAATAATCCTTCAACTTGTGTTAGCAGGGTGTACATTTCTTCATACGTTAGCTTATGATCCTTACTAACTCGCTTCAGGTGAAACTTAACCGACTTCACTCCTGCTTCCCACAGCCCACCAAAGTGAGGTGCAGAAGGGGAATGAATCTCCATGCGATCTTGTCCTTCGATAGGTGGTCCGCCACGATATTATTGTGTTGTTGACTCATGAGTAGCTGGAACATCTCATCTAATTGTCTTTTGCTGCCGTGGAAATTCGTTCCGTTGTCGCTCCAAATTTCCGCAGGCTTGCCTCTGCGCGACGCAAATCGATCGAGTGCAGCAAGAAACGCTGACGAAGTGAGGTCCCCAACTAGTTCCAAATGAAGAGCCTTTGTTGTAAAACAAATAAAAACCGCGTTTTAGCTCTTGACGAAATTCGGATTTCGTCCTCTAGCTAGACGCAATGTTATAGGTCCCGCATAGTCAACACCAACTTTACTGAAGGGCCGCGAAAACCGAACGCGCTCGGCGGGTAGATTTCCCATAAGTTGCGTTGATGTTGATTTTCGATGGCGGAAGCACTCGACGCACTCATGTACAACACTACACAGTAGATTACGACAACCGACTATATACAATTCTTGTCGAAGGATAGCGAACATTTGAGAGACACCGACATGGAGGTAGCGTTTGTGAATATCCTCGACAATTAGCTTTGCAAACCCAGTGTTTTTATCAATTATTATTGGGTGCTTAACCGAAAATGATGTATCTGATTCTTGGATACGACCACCAACGCGAAGGACACGGTCTATATCCAAAAATGGAGTTAAGGATGCCAACTTGTTGCCTTTTTTCAAATTTTCACCTTGAATAATACTCCTTATTTCAGACGAAAAACAAACCGATTGGTGGAATTTGATTAGTGTTAGTTTTGCCGTCGAAAGTTCACTTGACGATAAGGATTGTTTATATCTTATGGCAGAGTTTGCACGCGAATTCGAAATATACCGAAGGGCATATGCTATCACACGAATAGTCTTAAAATATCGCGACGAATTTTGAATTAGGGTTTCGATAAAGTTTGTATTTATATCCGAAACTAACACTTGAACGGGCAGAATTTTGCGTTCTTCAAGGTGTTCGACTGGTAAGTCCATAGGCGATGGTATAATGTTCGGCCATTGATCTCGTTCGTGCCTTATCCACATTGGCCCATGCCACCATAACTCATTATTTAGTAAATGAGCAGGTGAAATGCCACGAGATGCGCAGTCAGCTGGATTATGTTGGGATCGCACATGAAACCATGATTCTCTCGACATAGTGGAAAGAATTTCTGAGGTGCGATTGGCTATAAACACTGAACACCTTTTTGGCAAAGCCGAGAGCCAATGAAGAACAATTGCCGAATCGGTCCACGCGAAAACTTGCAATTCTTTGTATTGCGAAGAAGTTTTAAGTTTTTCACCAACCGAGTCAAAAGAACTGCTCCACAAAGTTCGAGTCGTGTAAGCGAAACAACCTTAAGAGATGCCACTCTGCTTTTAGCGGCAACGATCGAGCAGGTAACATTACCGGTAGAGTCCGTACTCCTGCAGTATACTACTGCCGCGTACGCGTCTAGCGAAACATCACAGAATGCATGAAACTGAACATTTTTTTTAGATGTCCACATATTCCGTGAAATAGTTACTGCTTCTAGTGACGGAAGCTGATCTCGAATACAACGCCATTGATTTTGGAGTTCTGGCGATATGGAGTCATCCCAAGTATACTTTTTTCGCCAAAGCTCCTGAAAGAGTATTTTAATTGAGATGAATACAGGAGATAAAAATCCTAACGGATCGAAAAATTTCGACGATTCTGATAGAATTCGACGTTTAGTAAATTTTGGTTTATTACTTAAGTTAACCTTATAAGAAAAAGTATCTCGAGCAGGTGACCATTGTAAGCCTAGCAATTTGACAGAGTTGTCTTCCTCAAAGTCCTTCGGAGACATTTCTCGTTGGTCTTCTGGTAAGCTTAACAAAAGTGGCCAGCAATTCGTGGTCCATTTTCGTAGGTTAAAACCCCCTGATTCAAGAAGGCGAATTAGTTCTATACGAAGGGAAGTAACTTCATCAATTGAATCAGCTCCGGTCATTACGTCATCGACGTAGAAATCGTTGAGCAATATTTCAGCCGCGCGTGGATAAGTATCCATAGAGTCGAGTGCAAGTTGATATAGTGTACGTACGGCCAAGAAAGGAGCACACGCAGTGCCATAAGTAACAGTTGAAAGACGATAGTGTTTCAATGGTTCTTCTACAGATTCTCTCCAAAGAATCCGTTAAAAGTCTGCGTGATTTCTGGTTACACGAATTTGCCGAAACATCTTCTCTATATCGCGCGATAGAGTATAGAGGTGACGACGGAATCGAATGCAAATAGAGAAGAGATCGCGTTTATATGTTTGACCGATTAACAGCGTTTCATTAAGCGACTTGTGGTTACCAGCCAAAGCTGATCCGTCGAAAACTACTCTTACCTTCGTTGTGCTACTGTCTTCCTTTATCACGGCATGATGAGGGAGATAATAGCATTTATTTGATGGTTTGGTTATTTCATTGGGTGGTATCTCTTCCATGTGCCCAAGACTTTGGTATTCTTCCATGAATGCGACATATTTTTCGCGAAGATGCTTATTGGACGAGATTTTTCGTTCAGTGTATTTGAACCGATTAAACGCGAGAGTTAAACTGTTTCCGAAATCAGTATCTTCTTCCGACTTAAAGGGCAACTGCACTAAATATCTGCCATCAGGTAAACGAGAATGCGATCTAGCAAAAATATCTTCAGCGCGTTGGTCTTCGACAGATAAATTGGGCTCTTGAGATACTTCTTCAAGTCTCCAAAAACGCTCAAGATCAAACTCAAGTGTTGTATTTAATTGAGTGCAATAAAAATCAACGCTATGAGCTGTCAATGAATTAGAGGTGGCTATACTGCCAGAAACCACCCAACCAAAAATTGTTGGAACAAGGTCTGGTTGACCTTGTTGACCATTAACTGGTGATCCATTGAGTACGCTGAATACTTTATCAGCGCCGATCAAAATGTCAATATGACTTGGAAGGTTGAATTTTGGATCTGCTAAAGTGTACGACGAAAGAACTTTCATGTCGGAAATTGTAGACACAAAAACCGGTATAAGCGATGTAATTTTTGATATAACGTAGCACTGAATCTCAACAGATTGATTGCTAACGTGCGAAAAAAGTTGAATTGTAACAACTCCGTTTGATACTCGTGCTGATATTGAGCCAACACCTGAAACAGGAATACGAGCAGACGTCCTAGACAGGCCCAAACGTTGAACTGTTTGCTCTGTAACGAATGAGACTTGCGACCCTGAATCCAAAAGCAACCGAATGTTCTGGGGAACTCCTTGCTTGTCATGAGCTCGAGCTATAGCAGTAGGCAAAACCGTTTGAGTAGAACGAATGGATTTAAACGAATTGTCTGCAGTATGAGAGCAAAGCAAAGTTGATGATTTTGTTGCTTGTGATTGGTTCGAAGTTGAATGTAATTCTGAGGGAGTTGAAGTGACGAATGTGTGTGTTGAAGTTGACGATGACGACGAAGGTGATGTGGAATTAGATTGCAAATTAGACGAGGATGACGAAGCAGCGGATGTAGAGGTTGACGACGAGGAAGATGGATGAACGAGAGTATGATGACGCGAACTGCATGTTTTGAAACGATTATTCGACCGACATTTATTTGATGAATGTCCTTGACGTAGACAGTTATAACACAAGGACTGTTCTTTGACAAACGTTCTACGATCATCAATTGAAAGAGCAAGAAAATGTTTACATTGCAAGAGACTGTGATCGAGTTTACATTTAGGGCAACCGTGTGTTCGAATGACCCCTTGAATTTTGCTTCGAGATTGTGTGGAACGAAATGGTGTATAACATGATTCGAGACGCAACGGCTCTGTAAAAAGTCTAACATTTCCTTAAATGTTGGATCATCTTTTGACCCAATTAATTCAGACCAAGCCTGCTTGGTTTCTGGATCTAGTTTTTGGAGTAAAATGTAGATGAGCCACGGATCACGATCGTTTGACTCGAGTGAATGTAGCCCACGAATTACTTCATCCGCACCATCAGTAATTTTACGTAAAACTATCACGTTTGAAGAATTTACTGTGGGCAACGATAAGAACGATTGGATGAATGATTGAACAATAATAGTGGTTCTATCATATCGGCTTTCCAATCGATCCCAGGCTTCTAGATAATTCGTATCAGTATTCGCAATGTGTTTCAAAAGATTGCTTGCTTCTCCACTTAAGAAAGTTTTTAAGTATTGAAGTTTTTGTGTCGAAGTTAGAGATGCATTGCAATCTATTGAACCCTGAAAGGAGTCCCTAAATGCAGGCCAGTCCTTATAATCGCCTGAGAATGATGGAATTGATAAATGAGGCAGCTTAACTGAAGTCGGAACACTTGAAGAATTTAATTTATTCAAGAACGATGCTTGCTGAGTCGCTAACTTTTCAATAACTGAATCGTTGGATTTACTTGAATTAATGCTCATTTTATTTACTTGCAAAAAGTTCGATAATGTTGCATGCGCAACAAAATACTTTGTTTCGTACTCCTCATATTCCGGTTCAGGATCTTGTAGCTCGTTAAACTCAATCCACGTTTTATTTAAACTGTCCAATCTAATCTCTAGCATTGAAACTGGTGTATATGTATTTACCGTTTCCACAAAAGTCGCAGCACGAGATATTGCGGCTTTTGCACGACCGCGTTTCACCTTGATAAAATTCATTTTTGCTTGACACACACAAAAAACGAAAAGAGATGCGAAAATAAATCTCACTTAAATGCGCATACACTAGAGATCTAGATTTCTTTTAATATTATAACACTAGTTGAATTTTTTAATTGTTCAATTGTTCTATTTCAACAAGCACGTGTATGAAGAAAATCGACGAATTGTCTTTCAATTTTCACGAAAATTGTCTATTTTTTCCGATTAAATCCGGCTCGAAGGACCAAAATGTTTTTGTATTATAAACCGAAAAGTCGATTTGATACGACGACAAAAACTAACTTTTAATTCGAAATTAAGAGAACTCTTCGATTAAACAAAATTTATAAAAAGAAGTTAATTATAGACTTAGTTACCAATAAAGATGATGTTAACTGCTTGATGGTTGAAAACTAAAGAGAACGAGCTCTGTACAGAAAATAGTTAATTTGACATAGCGAATGACGACACAAAGCAAAATGGAAAAAGAGAGTGAGCGACAATTCAAGCATACGTTACACATTTTGAAACAGGGTGTTTTGTTTTTTGTCGATATGCGACCAAATAAGAACAAGAAGAATAATTTAACTAAGAAACAAATAATAAAGTAATTAAGTAGCGAACAGTGGGTATTGTGTTTTTTTTTTACTATAGACGGTTAGTGTTAAACAATATGTTAAGTTTATAATCTGCTAATAAAGAAAGTACGTTAGTTTAGTTCATAATATATAATTTCGACTTCTATGTTTAGGAAATTCATAGGGACACCGATTAAATTCATTGATCTAATTATTTCAAAAATAATTCATTAAAATGTACCCCCTCCATGATCATAACTCACAAGTAAAGAAGTTACATTTACTAGTTATCTTTCAAACAGCAAAATATTTTGTTCATATGTCGCTAACTCAACTCTAAAACCAATCCATTTATAAGCACAATTAATAGAACTTCATTTTGTTTAAGAATGTAACTTAATTGAATATTATGCCTTAAATACTATTTTTCTGATGTTGACCATGTTTCCCGTATTTAATAAACACTGATTAGCTAACCCCGGATAAGCAGATGACTTTTGCACATGCATTTTTTATGGAAAAAACATATAAGTTAATCAAAGCGATTGCGGTTACTGAAGTGTTTATTATAAAATAACTTAAGGGTACGAAACTGGGTACCTACAACTGTTAAATTACGACTTCATTTTGGTTTGACTACTCAATAAAAAATAAGTTCTTAGTATTTGTGATAAAGTCATTCAGGCTCGCAAAATCTCTTAGTAAATGCCGAACGTTATGTATATGACACTTCGTCTTATATATGGTTTCACATTTGGTCAATTTATAAAAATGATGTCAATCAATATCCTCGGCGTGACCGCGACGTGCTTGGGCGGAAAATTATCAAACTCTCCATATATTTGCCAACGAAGTACGATGTCAATTTCGTGAGCAATTTTATTTTGCTTATGGCAGTTCTTAGCTTTCGGACAATAAGAATACTGGTCTTCGACATTAGTTGCTGGCGGAATGTGATCAATTGGTATAGATATTATAGGAAACGAGTTCTGCAAAGTGCGGAACGGTTTCTTGCCAAAATAGCCATTCAACTTTGGATATCCTTATCCAAATTTTATCTTAAATTTATTTGCTGAATACTAACGTGTAATAAATTGTTGCCACAACAGGCTCGTTAGTACCCAGGGCCGAGATTTCTCACAACCATTCATGTGTGCGTGTGTACTTCTTTCACGATGGCGGGACATCCTGTTTTATGCCGACTCTGAACGGCGAATTTGAGACATGCTTTACTTGACATTTGATACTCGTCGAATGAATTGTCAGATCATCACTAGAGGAGGGCCAGTGCAGAATCATTTAAGTGTTGCTACTGCTGGGATTCGAACCCAGACCTTCTGCGCGGCAGTAACCATCGCGCCACTGCTTATTTTAATCGCATCTTTGCTTGTGGGGACAATTTTTTTTTGTATACCAACAAATCTCCTGGAAGTGAAATCCAATACTATTGATCTGCTTATAAGCAAACTGTTTTAAATTAAAGCAGTCGATTTTTAGTCAGTCACTGTGTAGAAACATCGAGAAAACAATAAATTTTCAAATCAAAGCAATAACAACATTCATCGGTATACTGAACAATTGAAATGAACCCTGAAAAACTGTTTATTTTTGCTGAACCTAAAACTAAATGGATTCAAGACATCATATTTGGAGTATTACGTAAATTGCCTGCAGAATTGTTTTGCGAGTCCAAAACATGGGCTACAGTAATAACACAATTTCCATTTATACACGAGTTTAACGTAGCCGATGCAGGAGAAACACTTTTTAATATTACAAATGAACGAACTGTATCCAATGATCCGCTATTTCCCTTAGATAATTCCGAAAGCGAATCTAATTTGAAGCAATATATCGAGCGCAGACCTCTATCTATAATGGTTACCGGATTTGGGAATTCCCTAGAAATTGCAAAGTTACTAGCAGCGAAATTCGGAGCTCTCCACATTACACCCAATGAATTGGTGGAGAGTCATATTGCGGGAAACACGCAAATAGGTAAATGGTTGAATTTAAACATTAAAAAGGGAAAGGGTATACCAACATGGGTTATCCTGAAATTATTACAGTCGGAGATAGAAATGGATAAATATTTACACCAAGGCTTCATTTTGAGTGGTTTTCCAATCATTCCAAAGGCAATTGCACAATTAAATATCCCTTGTGAATTTCCAGACGAAGATCATTACTATGAGAATATTGAAAACCACATTGAAAAGTTTTTAACTGATGCTGATGTTGAGTTATTACAATGCAATAGGACATTAGCAATGTCTTCAAATGATGAGAAACGAAACAGAGATATTTTAAATGCCATTCAAAACTTAGATTACGTGTATGCGGATTCCAACGATGACAGTGCTCTAAGAAAGTGTGTACGCAGTCAGTTGAACTTTATTTACGATAATCTGTGCCGCCCAGATTATATAGTATACTTAGATACTCAAAATTTCACAAAACAATTCACTGCAATCATTGAAGTCCTGCAAAACTTTGTTTTGCTATATAACAAAGAAAATGTTATTAAAACTGATTGCCGTATAGGTATTGAAGAAATGTTTCGATCTGTATGCCATCGATTTTTTTACGCAAATTACAAAGAAAAATACGATTGTGTTTCGGTGAATGTTCCTGAAAACGGAACAATGAACTTAAAAGAACTCTGCGAAATTGATAACATCACAACAAACTGTAAATGGTGGGTTTCACAATTTGGACGTATATGTCCAGTAAATCTATATCATGGAAGGCTTCGATTTTGTGATGGCAAATTTCCAGTACGTTATCTAAAATATATTTTTTTATGCTACTCGAAAGATGACAGGAAAACCTTTAAGGTTAATCCGGGCAAGTATATGAACCTGTTACCCGCATGCCGAGTAGCTGTCGTTGGTCCACATCGCAGTGGTAAAACCACATTGTCGAAATTTATGGTTCGATACCTTAAAGCAAATCTTTATATATCGCACATTGAGCAGGTCAAACTTAACAAAACGACCGATATTGATGAAGCGGTCAAGCAAATAATTGACGATTTAGAGGCCCAATTGTTTTGTGACAGGAAAACGAAAATTACCGAATGGTTTGTGTGTGTACTTGATGTTCTCAACGAGATATTTTCCGTGGCCTTAAATAAAGGATTACAAAATCAACCGCATGAAAATATATTTACGAGAAACCACGCAGAGAAATGCTTTCAAGGGAACTCTACCAAATTGGATAACAGAACCAAGCGGTTAGCACTGGAATATGCTTTATTTAATAAAAGCATAAACAATATTAAATTCAAACATTTTCTAGAATGGACTTCAAACACAGAATCTGATTGTGCTCACAGACAGTTTGTTCTGGATTCCGCTCCGATAGATACCGACTTTTGGGAAAATCTGGTTAAAAACGATAAAACGCCTGACTGTGTGTTTTTCCTAAAAATATCGTCTGTTGAGAAAATGCAAGATTTGTACAGTTTAGTGCATGACGAGAGATGCATTAGAAATGAATTGATTTTTGAAAAAATTGTCAATAGCTTTAGCGAATGGAGAGAACATTTTCAAAGGAATGTGTATGCGATACCGCAAACGTACAGAAAATTAAAAACAAATCATCATTATCATTGCAATACACATTTTATAGAAAGCCGCTTTAAGGATGCTATTGAATTTATGAAAGGATACGATCAGCTCAAATCATATCTTCAAATGCATAATGTCGTCTGCATTGAGATCGATATTGCAAAGCAATCTTGGACGCAGACCATTTTAAAGGCTATGGTTGGGTATTTGTCGGTATACCATGCTAAGCCTACATCACTGTATAAGCAAGAATGTGAGAATTCCATTAAACAAGTGGATGAAGAAATAAAAAATGACATTTCTACTAATTTTGGAAATTGTCTAAACTGGTGTCCCGTACTTTTAAACAAATGCAAGGTTCTATTGAAAGGCAATATGTCATATTCAGCTGAATATAATAACAAAGTTTATGCAATGCATTCAAAAAAGGCTCTATCTGAATTTCTCTCGGAACCAAGAAAATTCATTCATAAGATCTCAGTAATCCCTCCACCTCGAGTTTACATCGCAGGCCTGAGTCACAGCAACAAACTAAAATTTACAAAAAGTTTAGCTTCTTCTTTAGGTGTTGAAGATATTTCATATATGCAAAATCTCACTAATATGGAGTATAACTCGTTTTTCCGAGATGATTTTTCTATCAACTCTGTAATAGATCATTATGGTAAAATCAAGAATAATTTTCTTCAAGATTTTGAAGTTACGTTTAAGAATGGAGCTGTGGTTTTTGGATTCCCCATGCTGTTAGAGCAATTTAATGATGTAATAGCCCACAATATGTACCCTGAATGCCTTTTTATATTTGATGATCAAGAGGAGATACTGCAGGCTCTATATCGTCATAACGCTAAATTTAATTTTGAACAGTGAGTTTATTTATCCATTTTTACTTAAGACGTGCGAAACTATGTGTCGACAGTGTTTCTATTGCAAGAAAAAATATTTGACAGCCAATTACAGCGCCCAATAATGGTGACTAACTTTTCACTAACTTCTTTAGTCAAGATAAGCAACGAAGGTATCTTTGATGCAGGGGTGTAGGGCTTTGTACGCTCGCGGTTGCTCAGCTCAGCATATCTTGTACAGTCATGATATTGTAAAAAAAAACCGAAATGCTGCTTGACACTTTACTATTAGTTGGACAAACCTTAACACACATTTTTGGACAATACAAATTCTGACGATATCCACATTTTCAAACCGGCTTTATAGATTTTACAAATGTTGACCATATTGTACAAACTGGTGTTTTTTTTAAATGATTATTGCAATACCTACGTAATATGACTTGAAAATATCTATTAACTTACCATGGCCTTTCAGATGCTGTACGTTCCGAAAAATCTGTATTACCGGTAGTTGTTTAGCGTGTTAAACTAAAAAAAAAAACATTATAATTATCAACTATTATCAGTTTAACCCTACTTGTGGTTCCACTTGGTAAAAGACTGGTGTTGTCTTCAACACTTTTCTTTTAATTAAAATATAGGACGCTATCTACATTTTTATATTGTAGTAATTGTCGACATAGTCATTAATTTAGCTTATTTGTCCCCTATTGGTCCATTTAGACTATGTTTGATAGGGATGACATATTTATTTATTATAAAACAACATTTATACAAATTAATGCAACTCCATTAATTTTTGTTTGTGCAGAGGTTATGAAGAAAGAATTTCAAGCATACATGCCGACATTGAATCATTACCCGAAAACGTGAAGCATGAAATTCGAAAGAAATTCCATATCTTTATGCAACCATTTCTATTTGAAGTTCAATTAATTGAAGCTGCTTGCCGAAACCTACAGATACCAGTAATTAAAGTTGCTAAAAACTACAAACGTGCATCAATCGTAAAGCAATGCGTAGATAAAATAAATTCTGGTCGAATCAGGTCTGATATATTTGAAAACCTCCAAGTCATATCTATGAAACAGAGTGATATATTTTTAGAATCGGGTTATTATCGATATAGTCGTTTCAAACGCTCATGCCCAGTAGATGTATACCGATTGATAACCTTGAATCACTTTGTGGGCATGCAAAAACAGGGATGCATTTACCCTTGTATTTACCGTGACTTTATATATTTCCTGAGAGGGAAACAGAATTTGAAAGACTTTAAAAAAAATCCTCTTGAATTCGTTAACACCTGCAATCCTCCACAAATGTCTGATCCAATAAGAATAGCGATATATGGTCCACCCAAGTCAGGAGTCACAAGTATTTGTCAAACACTATCAAAAGAGATAGGATTTCAAATATTGTCTCTGAACGATTTGCGAAAAGCTTCTTTTACAGATACTACAGTAATTGATTGTCTAAACATGTATTCGTCAACAACACCCAACGGACTTCTCTTAGATAATATTCCATTGACGCCGGATCTTTTAATCAATGCAGCTAGAAGTGGCGTCGACATAACAGCTGTTTTCATTATTAAACCCAGTTTTAAGAAAATCCTCCAGAATTGGTACGAGCAAAATCGAAGAAAAAAAAATCACACCGGTCAAGCATTAGTAAAAATTTATCAACGCTTCTGTACCTCGATGCAAGCTATAAGAAGCCTACAAAAAGCGACTGCAACTTCATTATTTAACATTCACTATATTGATGGTGATGCCAATAGTTGGACAACATATGAAAAGGTTAAACACGAAATAATCCAAACAACGCGTTGCATTTCAGGCTACAAAATTAAATTACAAAAAAATCGGTGCGCTAACCTTGCCTATCTTAACTTGTTCTACGATACTGTGGTTTTTAAGCGCGAAATTAATCATTTCTATTGCCCCGTGTGCCTGTCTCTGGGGAAATTGAACGCATTTAAATATTTTTACGTAAGTGTTGGAGAAGACTTCTACAGTGATGAATGCCAAAAACTACTTAACCATCCATATGGATATTTAAATTACGAAATATACACAAGGTTTAATTTCAATACGCCTTTTGAGGCCAGTGAAGATATTGAGCCATTGGCTACGCAAAAGAAATACTTTATGCGTATGCTTCAATATAGAGATGTATACTTCTGGACATGCGGCGATCATACCATTGATTTTTTATTAAATACTTTGCAGTATTTTAGTGACTGTGAGAAGGTTAAACCAGCACATATACCGTTTTTGGTTATTGGATATACCAAGGAGTTTGTTGCTTACAATGGATTATGTCCTATTGCCTTCAGGGAGGGACAGCTCGTGAAAGGATTGTTGAACATGTCCGTGTATTATCGAAAAAAGGTATACTTGAATGTTGCTATTATATATATATATGTTGTTGTTAGAATAGATTTTCGTTCTCAATAAAAGCGACGTGCGACCTAGCTGGCTTTTAACATACTAATCCTACTGTATGGCTCGGTAGTATTTGTTTACTCTAAAATGAGCCTTCTTCTTTACTTCAAATGATCCCGACACGACAAAGCAACGGTCCTATGTAAAACAATTAAGGTAAAATGTAGTCGATGTGTTTTACATTTTGAACTACATGCACATTTTGATACATTTGAGTATTATTTTCTCAAAGTGGAAAAGCAAATAGTTTTGACCATACTCGTTTCTTCAAAACAATGGTCAATCTAAGTCTGATGTTTATTATACCTCATTCGTTGGGTTGATCGTTTCCTGTATTTAAGAACCTGTTAACACCCCTAACGTTTGTTGAAGTACTGATATCATTGCTTGATAACTTGCCGTCTAATTGATTGAACTAATCTGTCAATAACGTTTTTTCAATGGAATTTAAAAATTACATTTAATTTATTAGATTAATTAATTAATTATTAATTCTGTATCAATACAAACGTTAAGCAAGTTTATTTTGTAGGTATATCTAATGTCGAACAAAGAAAATTGCATTGAATTTATGTCTTTTCCTCAAAAATATTGTAAATTACAATTCGACCAATATGTGCTATTACCGACAAAGAATCTCAATACATTCTACAGCCTAAGTGAAGATAGAATTACATATATGCTACATGAATTGGTAAAAATGCGGCCAAAACATTTTGGACTAGATGGCAAACAATCAGCAACAACGTTTTGCGCTCTACAACTTAAATCGAAGAGTTCCTATTTAAAATATAAAGACTATTGGAATACTATTCAGCATTGTTTTGTTAAGGACTGTAAACTGCTCGATGAAGAATTGAAGAAGCATAGGAAAAAGATAAATCCTTTTATTCTTTCATAAAAACGTTGTTAATTTAAATAAAAACAAAATTTGAAAAAAACATATACTTATAATTGTTGTTGTTTTCCCAGCACATAGGGTACCAGTACCGGATGAGAGATTTGATTTTCTCTGTGAATATCATAAACCTGCCAGGTTAGTTTGGTTACATGAATATTGTATGAAATAAATGATGCATTCTTATTCTTCAGTAAAGTACCTGCTTACTTAAATGTGGTAGATATTGCGGGACTAGTGAAGGGTGCTGCGGAGGGTCAAGGTCTTGGCAATGCTTTCCTCTCACACATCAGCGCTTGCGATGCTATCTTTCATTTATGTCGTATGTATTTATTTCTGTTTATATAACGCATAATACTTATGTATAATGTTTGCTTATAGGAGCATTTGAGGATCCCGATGTCACTCACGTTGAAGGCGAAGTAGACCCAGTTCGTGATTTGGATATTATATGTGAAGAACTTCGCTTAAAAGACGAAGAGAATCTTCTGAAACATTTGGATAAATTAGAGAAAGTAGTCGCACGAGGTGGTGACAAAAAATTGAAACCAGAATACGACTCTTTGTGTAAAGTAAAGAATATTTTGATTGATGAAAAGAAACATTTGAGATTCGCTGACTGGAATGCCCACGATGTAAGTATATTATAATAGAAATGACATTTATTGTATTATTGGCGGAGTTTGTATCCGGCATACCAAAATACATCATTGAGTGATATCAACACGCGGTGGGATCTCGTTGTGTGTATTCATATAAGTTATTAGCGAACTCGACATGCAATATTCTACCACTACTCGAAGTAGGCGACTGACTTCATAAGGTGTATGATTTTTTGGCCCATCGGGATTAAGTTTGAGATTCGCAATAAAAAATATGCTAATACCCTTGGCAGATATTACATTCTCTTTTTACCATGAACAATATTCTTTAATCGCCATGAGTTCCGGCTTTCACGGTACATACTATAAATCGAGGTCGAAGCCTTTGAATTATGAATCTAGTATACTTTCGGGCTCAAATATAAAAAAATATTATATTGCGTTTTTTTGTTCTCTAATATTAATATACATATCGTTATGTTATAACTTATTTACAAATTACTGCACAATTCCTTTGTTTTACTCTAACCCCAGATCGAAGCGCTTAACAAGTACATGTTTTTAACGACGAAGCCCATGATTTATTTAGTGAATCTTAAGGATAAGGACTTTATTAGAAAGAAAAACAAGTGGTTAGCAAAAATTAAGGAATGGGTTGACAAGAACGACCCCGGGTCCATAATCATTCCGTTTTCAGGATATTTTGAGCATGAACTTGCTGAAAAAGATGAAGCTGAGCGCAAGGCCTATGAAGAAGAAACAAAGTGCAAATCAGTTTTGGATAAAATCATAGTCACCGGGTATAAAGCATTGCAGTTGGAATACTTTTTCACCGCTGGTGCGGATGAAGTAAAAGCCTGGACGATTCAGGTATGAAATCACCTCAAATATGTATAATAATGAAAATTTTAAAAACACGAACAACTTACAGAAAGGAACTAAAGCTCCCCAAGCTGCTGGTCGTATTCATACAGACTTCGAGAAAGGCTTTATTATGGCCGAAGTGATGCACTTCAAAGATTTTAAAGAAGAAGGCTCCGAAGCAGCTGCTAAAGCAGCTGGCAAATATAGGCAGCAAGGTCGTAATTATATTGTTGAAGATGGTGACATTATTTTCTTCAAATTCAACGCTGGTGCTGGTTTGAAGGATGCCAAGAAGAAATGATATCGTATCGCTGTAATCCTAATGATTATGTTTTACGTCAACCTAATTGTCTATTCACAAAGCTTTTGCCCTTGATGTTTTTTTTTTTACACAGCGCTGTTTGAAATTGCATTAGGTTTTTATTAATAAAGTTAAATAAACAATTAAACTGAAAGTGACATAAATAGTTTATTTTAAAAACTCTAGAAAAAAAACCGAATCGTTAATTTTTGATATGAGATTGGATGCGCGATCGGTTTGACATTCAAGATTAACGTCTCGGCATGCTTTTTCGTTTCAAAGGAATATGTTATTTCGGATCGTCAGATTTGTTCGTACGACATGAAAATATATGTGTAGATGTGCGGTGATCCATTTCTTCTGAAACTATCTTCCAACTTGTTATTCGATAATGCTTTCTTGATGGCTTGTCAAAAATATTCCTCAGTCGCTGTTAATTTACCACTTTGGAGAATATAAGAATGCAACAAAAACAATACGGCAAAGACCGCTTCCCTAGGTTACAACATCTTGGCAACACTTCGGCGAGCTTGCCAGCTAGAAAAGTGGGTCTAAACAAGAAACGGTGATCATCTGATAAAGCTTAGCTTTATATCGCAGTGCACGACATTTCAGTGGTTTTAATGGTTGTAAACAAAATAAATAAACGATAACATAAATATTAATATTTATATATTTAATTCTTTTAAAACAAAATTAATAATACTTGGGAGTATACCAGATTCTTCTAAACCAAGAATATCTTTCCGCACGCTGGGATTCAAACGATTTTTTACCATCTAAAAAAAAAGGTCATAAAAATTATTTATCTGATAGCAAAAATTTGGAATCGTATGTTAATTCTAAATAACAAATTATTCATTTAAATCATTATTCTAGATTTATCTCTTAATTTTTTTGTAGGGAACCAGAAGAATGAGGAGTAAAATTCATATGATATTTAAATTTGTAACCTTCCATCCGTTGTTGTTCTGTTCAAAATAATCAAATCCCTATCGGAATAGTCGAGCATATTTACTTTTTATTTTTCTCACCACAATGTGAATGCCAATATTATAAAATAATTTTTTGAAAGCGTTGTTATATGAGAAATCAAATTGTATAAACTCATAGCGAATGCTTCGAGTATTGAATTAATAATAAAATTATTATTCGTTTAGTGATTAGTAACGGACAACAAAACAATGAGAGTTGACGCAATTTGGAACATTCAATTTATGAAATTACTTTTGACTCAATCTTGCATAATTATAAAAGAAAGCCCAGATAGCGCTATTAAAAAGGATTGATCTTGTAATTTATTACATATTAATAAAATTATAGTAATAATAATATAAAAGAAGGATGGTTGAATTCCTAAATGCAGTACTGGGAAAGTATACAAACTATGAAATACTAGCATACAAAAAAAGTTATGCTATCCAACAAAAATACAGAGAAAATATAAATTCAAAACAACCCATTATACTTACATTCATTATTTTATTCCGGTCTGTCGTTGAACAACAGAAAACCATTAAAATTGAAGCCATATGTGGCCGGTCTATGTGAATGCAATCTTCGGCAATTTCCACCAAATTTATATCACTCACCACGGGACAACCCTGTAAATGATGGAAATCAACAAGTTTAACAAGGCGTTACATTAAAATGAAACTAACCTGTATTCGGAATAACGTCTTCATCAACAAATCTTCTTGTTCAAACGATCGAGATCGATTGGCTTTCTTGAAAGGAATTTTGAGCACAGTATCCCAAGCTTTTATCAGCCCATCAGTATGCAAAATTTTCGAATTGCATGACAAAGCATCGACGAGGGCATTCAATTCTCGAATCATATTAAATTTTACCATCTGTCGAAGAATACCGTTCCATATTTTTGGAATGTAAATATCAAAACCTAGACAAATATTAGCAATCACTTCCATTGCATATTGGCTATTTGCATGATTCTGCCATATTTTCTTGAGAATGGTTATCTTATCGTAATCAGCAAATTTATCCAAACTAAAGTTGTAGCCTAATTGTTTTAGATCATGCACACATTTAATTATGATGTATTTGCGCTGATTGAGAACATCGTTGTAGTTCGAACTTCCATCGTTAAGTTGAGAGAAACATTCAAACATTTGAAGTTGCTTGCTTGTATTAACAGACCTTTTGCAATGGAAAACAAAACAATGAATTGAGTGTTTAATAAATAAAGGACAAATTTAATAATTACCCATCTGCTGGAAATATGTGACCGACAAGGAATTGCATAGCTTTGTCCGTTTCCCAACTTTTAAGTATGTAATGCGCCCTGTTAAATACAATTTATGTCAGAACACATCACTGAAGGTTGACCTGGTATGCCTACCTTATTACGTTTTCTGCATCGTTTGCTCCCACAATATCCGCCGAAGTGTTGACATCTTCGTAGAAGGTCTCCTCCAATGTAGTTACTTCGGTAGAGAGTGTTGCAAAAGATAGCCATTTTTGGAGCAAGTTAAATTGCATCATATCAATGTCCAAATCGTGGAGTTCGGCTATTTCCTTGCTAACTTTGTTAATGTCTGGCTTATTGGGTTTTAGAATCATGTCGTGGTAGTACAGCGAGTAAATAAGCTCCTTAGGATTTTCAACCAATTGCAATAATTTGTCTTCTACAAGCCCGTACACATGCAGTAAATGTTGGGTTTTCAAAATTGGATATTTTCTTTTGACTTTTTGAACAGTCTCTACAGCTTTTTCCTGGCAAATCAAATCTTCCTCATGTTTCAAAGCATACTTAAAGCACTCGTATGATGCCTCAACCTGATCAGCTCCGTCCGGAGCATGACTTGTAACGAAGTAAAGTATCAGCAGCACTTTCGATGTACTTGAAACATGCTGCACTAATCTTAAAATCTTAAAATTATGTTTTTGAAAACGGAAATCTTAAAATTAAAAAAATGTACTTACAGACTGTAGAAATGCATTGTTAGTGGGTTGCAAATGCCACGTATCAGAGTCATTATTAGCCTTGTATTCAGAAATTGAGTTTTTTACTGCTGACATACAGAAATAGTCGTGCATTTTTAGCAAATCCAACTGTGATGCGGATGTCTGCAGAACTGTATGCATTTTAATAAGGGGAAACCAGCTTTCACAATTATCGACATTTACTTCGTTGTCTATATAAACAAAAGTTATGCACAGTTAAAAAATGTAATACATACATATACATACCTAAAATATCCTTCAGTGGGTGTTGAACAATTGGCATAAAGGGCAAGCGATATTTAGAAATTTTTGGCAATACACCAATTTCAGAGTGGGATTTAAGCCACCAATCGGTTTCCATTTGTGAAGGCCGATTGCGGCGTTTTGAAGTCATTTTGTGTTTGAGGAATAACAGAATACATGTCCATAATTGCATGTCCGCCGGTAAAGCATCGATGTAGTTTAAAATTTCAATTACACATAAATAATGTTCATAAAAGTAAAAATTAATCTATAAATAGAAAAAAACGTTTAGTGGGAAAGGCAATGTTTTTTTATGAAAAAGAAAGCCTAAAATACCTCGGACATAAATTGGAGCAGTTTAGACGTCAAAAGTTCCGTGTTTTTTATTTCATTTATGTATGGCTGGCATAGAGCTCTCATATCTTCTACGGAACTCTTCATAAATAGTTCCTCTTTCCCAAAAGCGTCCATTTTTATTTCGAAGCTAGGCTCTTGCAAATGAAGAACAGCAATTACCTAAAATTGATAGCATTAGCGCTTAACGAAATAAAAAAAAAAAAAATTACCTGTGAAACTAGTACTTGCTGATAGTCCCACCCAAAATCTTTACTTAGTCGCTCCAAAAGACGAACGTCTAACATATTATTTCTTAGCTCTTTCATAAGCTGACCCATTGAAACAATTTCAATGTCTGACTTTGACTTTAAGCTGGCGTCTTGCTTGCAAAGCTCCGAGAAATAGAATTGCTTGATGCGACTACAATTTAATAAATAATAATGCTTTGCAAATCTAAGATTGTGTTCTTTATAAATACCTTTCGCGAATCGACTTGACCTTTGCCATATCTTCAATATGTGTATTATACATTTCAGCCAATATTAAAAGATTTACTTTCTGAATATCGGATTTAAGATCGCATGAAAGATTTTCCAGCTGAAGACGAGGTTGTAAATCGGAAATTAACATCGCAAAGAGGTCTACAAACGAAACAAACGTTTTACTAGACTATGTTGTAATGAAAGTAAATGTTGGACCAACCTATAAAATTGGGGTCTTTATTCGATAATAAATGCCGAAATACCCGACGCAGCTGCATTGATACAAAGTCAACATGTATAATGCGAACTGCAGATTTTTTTTGGTACTCCAAAAGATATTGAGCTACTGCGTAACATGAATGATGCTGCTTGGACTTTACCAAGAGTTCCAATGAATGGAAGAACTCCTCTTTTATTCTGTAAGGCAATGTAATAAATTATGAAGTCTTAAGAATTCGTTTATGTTAACATACCGACTAACATCAGTTTTTAATTGACCCTGAGCAAAGGCAGATAACTTTTTGAATGAGCAAAACTGAGGTTGTATTTCTAAAATTACCAATAATAGAGCTTGTGACACACAGTTTACAACTGGGGTGTGATCTCTAAATGTCTAATATTCAAAATGAATGACAAAAAAAAACTTATAAATTATTTTGAGAACACGAACCCGTTCTTTCCGTAATTCCTGCCCACAAACAACTTCATCAAAAACGGAAACGGAATTCCTCCTATTGCTTTGCGATTTTTCCAGCTTCTGTTGTGTTTTTTCAGTATCCGATAAATGTTTGGTAACCTAAACATACACTTACAGTCGTGCGTACAAGAAGGAGGATCAAATATTTTTGATTCTTACCCGTTCGTTGACATCACTTTCGAATGAATAGTATTCTTCTACTGCATCGAGTCCATAGGAAATGTTGACAATTTGCACCCACTTAAGGAGCTCAAGTATTTCCAATTGGTACGTTTTGCCGTTTTGTAAAGCTTTAACTAAGAGCTTGTAAACAAGTGGAAACGTTAGAGGATCTGTTGCCATTGCAGTGATCCGTTCGTGTTCTGCAAATACACAATGTGAAATTATAAAATAAACCATTTATCAATTGCTATCTCACTGTTTTGGCAAAGTATCATCTGCTGTGAAATCAATAGTATAGCCAGATCGATAAAGAGTTCTGCGTTTAGTTTAGTGCACTCAATAAGTTCCAGTGCATTGTACGACAAAGCACAAGAAAAATAAATCTTATTGATTGCTTTACACAATTCAAATATCCCAAACATCTTTTCAAAGTTTAATGCATTGGACAATTCACAAACTTCATTCCAAATGGTTGTGACAGTACTCTCCCGCTTTAAAATTTGCGACACACATCTCTGTATACCTACATCTAACAAATTCCGGCGAACAACTTGGTTCTTTAGATCATTCGTTGATATACTAAGTTGAAAATGGACTTTTAATCGGTGACAGTTCTGAATTTGGATCAACACTTTTTGATCACTTCTAGTGGACTGGGGAGTTATAAGTTTAAAAAACTCAAAAAGATTGTTATGTGACACTTCGTCTACAGCAGGGTCCTCGAGTGCTTCCTAAAATAGTAGGATGGTAAAAGAAGAAAGAAATTGTTTAAAGGAACACTTACCGAGAAGATACTGATGATCTTTTCACTACACTCTGATTTCTGTTTAACGCCGAGGTTATTAAAGAAGCGTAATGCAGAATCAAGCTTTCCCTTTCGTGCCAATTCATAGCAGCAGTAGAAATTAGCACTGCCTTGAATTTCAGGTGCAGCTTTAGTTAGGTCTCTAATGTCATCTATCATCTCGGGCAAGTCAGTTTTTACTATTCTGAAAACTAGTTTCATGTTGCAATCAGTGCTATCTGCTGGCCAGCCGTATTTAACTTTCATGATTTTAATTACTTGAATCTCGTATTCGGTATTGATTTTTTCTGCTAGTGGATGGGTTGAATTACCTAGTTTTATAAGCGACGTCACTGTATCTGGCCAAGGTACGGGAGCAGCCTATATATACAAAGTATAGTCAACAAAGTGTAACATTTCCTACACATTTATGCAAACCTGTAAAACGAGTAAGGAACATTCCAATCGGGCATCCTCGCTGTGCAATAAATCTATCGATGTTACAGCGCGATTTAACCACGAGCTCAAATTATGCCTACTAGCAACAAGGAATGTTATATACTTCCGAATGGCTTTAACCGGAGACTGACCCCGTTCCATGTAGATTGGATACAAAAAATCATTAACTAGATTTTTGAGATTTGTTATTTGTACCCTCTGTAAGATACATAGTGCGGTCTCATCCAGAGAGTCCTTAATGTAATTATCCAGAGTAAACACAAGGTTATAACTCTTCTTCAATACTGCCAAATCCTGTAATGCGTTGACTAAATCCCGAAGCCGTTCAAGGTTTTTCTCATGTTGACGGCGCACATCACTGCACAAAAAATATGTATTTTTGCAAAATAGTCGGACATTTCGTTAATCTACTTACGAGTGAAGAAAACTTATTTCGTCAAAAATTTCAGCAACCTTTGTAGAAAATTCTAGCCCAATGTCAGGCCAGTGTTTAGATAATTGTAATGAGCGTGTTTTTTGAATACTCCATTCAATGATAAACGGCATGAGGCTTGGATAAGTGTGCAGAATACTTGGAACAAAATGACGCAGCCATTGTACTAAACTGAATGCTTCGACATTAGGAGGAATAATGTTCATTAGTTTTCGAATGTTGGGTGGATCCATTTGGGGTAGAATAGACGCCGAATGCCTTCTCCATATAAGACAGGCGGTTAATATTTCACTCTTTAGATAAGATGAACATAATTTCACTATGTTCGGGTGGTAAATAAAACGCTGCCACTCCATATTACATTCATATGGATCTATTAGGGATAAGGTTTTTAAGCGCAATTGTTGCTCTTTTATTTCGCAAATGCATTCTTCGTCCAACTTAAAAAATATGAGTTACTCAAGCAATTTCTAGCGCTCTAATTTTTACCTACCTCTGGATCCATATGATTTAAAATCTCGTCCAAAAATGAATCCAGTATCCGTCTGCTGGGTATTTCGAATGACCGAATGTTCTTAAAGAACTCTTTGTTCTCAACTAATTTGAGTAAACGTTTAAGGTTTTCGAACTGATTTTCTAATTTATCTATATTGTCCTAAATTAAGGAAGGTTTAAAAAAAGGTGAGTAGTCAAACTCTGATCAAGGCTGCTGTAAATTTAAAATAAAAATTCATAGCACAAGTCTTTACCTCGGTTATAGAGCTCATTTGAAGTAGAATTCGCTTCGCCTTTGCTTCGTAAATCGGTTGGAGACTTAATTCAAACTGCTTTCCAAATTCCTTTATCGCAATTGCATTTTTAAATTAATGAGATAATTTTCGTTATATCAAAGAGAATAGAACTACATACGACGAAAATTCCACTTTGCACTTGCCGCCAGCGTCTGAAACGGCTACTCCATGTAGTTCTATACTCTTTGCTTATATTCAGGGTTTTTTTTAACTTACCTCTGCTTCTTCAAGGTGACCCTTGTAAATAAGCTTCTTAAGCCGCTCCACCGGTTGAGTTTCAGAAACCAATTTCATTTCAATTTCCTGGGGCAGACCCTGAGCATTAATACTCTCTGCACTTAAGTAGTATAGATTTACCGAACACTTTGGTTGGCTTACCAGCCAAGTGTCTTTTGCCATCTCAAATTCATATATACATTTAAAAGCTGAAATATAATATTATACAATGGATAATGGATTATACATTTAAGGTACTTACATGGGAACTCGACCACTTTCATTGCTCGTATTCCGTTTTCGTTTGGCCTTGTAAGTAGCAGTAACTCTACGATATTGTCATTGTTGTCCATTACCGTCAATTCATCAATAAGACAATTTGAATCAAATGGAGTTTGATATACTAATTTGGTGTGTGGACATATTTCCAAAAGATGTCCACTATTTGTTAGGGCAATGCTGTTGAATGGTGTTTATTTCTAACTCATTTTATACACTGTTGTATGCTCAAGTATACGTACATATAATTTTCTAAATTTCGAATGCTTTTTAGTCCTTGATAAGAATCCGAAATTATTATTTTGATGTCTTGATTTTTTGTTTGGAATCGAAGGAAACATTTAGTCCCACCTAAGAATAGGTACTCATTACCTGTTTGCAGGCGTATTAGTGCTACTGCAGTGATCTCATTAAGACTCTTTGTATTAGTAAGACGTTCAATAATCACACAATCCATAATAGTTTCATCAAATGGAACGGTTTCGTTTTCTTTTATGGAAATATTGAGGAACAACTCAATTCGCGACTCATCTACACCCGAAAGCCTGAAATCATAAAACGATTGGGCTAAGTTTAAAATTATGTTCATAACAATATTTGGGTGAGCATAACCCCCTTTTTCGAGCTTTGTGTTAAGCTGTCCTCAAAGAACTCAAAATATCCCGCTTTGAAAAAAGACCACCCCATACGGATGCATGTTTCGAGGCTATTATATATATTAAAAATAATACAAAATTTAATTTTAAGGCAGAAATAGAAAATGAGCCGAAAATGTTTATGTAAAATTGAGTGTTTATCTTGAAAGGACACTTATAGGCATAGGATGTGGAGCTCATAATATAATTGTGAAAATTTTTTAAGTTTTCTACATAAGTCAGCTACGTTTTATCAAGCTATATTAAGGGTCTAGGGAAAGAACGTGCAACAGAGGCCGCGAATGAAATAAATAAGATAGTAAACAATTTAAGCCAAAAACAAACTGGTGCTATCTGACTCAGAAATTGAAATTTTTGATTGGGTGTACCTAACGAGTCTTATGTTGGTTGGTGATTCAAAAAGTGCTATTAATTAAACAGCGTTATTTCTTAGCAGCTTCATTGTTTGGAGGGCTAGCGTTTGTTACACTTAATCACAGCTCTGGACTACAAGGACGACCAAACATCCTATTCCACTGCTTCCGTATCAAATGATTAATCGCAATTAGTACCAACTGAGTCATATTGCTATGTTAATTCAAATCGCATTTGTAGTTCAATTGCATCTCCTATTATCAATCAAAATGCAAATACGTATAAGCAGATTGATGTTCGATGAGGATTCGAGAATTTACCATGACACGTATTAATTCATGACTTGGAATCTTTGTTTATATTTACTTGTAAATGCTTCCGTTTGTGCAAGTTATGAAATAAGATTTTTCAACTTGTCGTATTCCTGCAATCGTCGTAATCTTTTGTACATCATCCTGATTAATGCTCCTGGAAACATAGATGGTTAAAAAGAGATTCTTCAGAATACATAGTTCTAATATTACAAATTAAACAATGGTATTCCTTTAATGCAAACTCCGTGTATCTCCCCATCCGATAAGCCACACACAATTAGATTTCCAGAGTTGGATATAGCTACTGCATCAATTTGTGAATTAAAGCCCAGAAAATTACACTTTGCTATATTTTCATCTTCTAACAGTACAATACTTTTGTCGATGGCTATTACCATTTTCTTATTTTGAACACTTGCCCGTACTTGAGGATATTTGAATACCTAAAATTAAATTCATGAAATTCAGTTAAGCATTTGCATAATAATTTTGTTTACCAAATCTTCACTCCATATCTTAAAAATCCCATTTGTACAGAATGCATTGCTAATTGTTTCATCTTCCGTAGATGATAAAGCAAAATTATTCCACATATCTGTAATTTGGCGGATAATAACTTTTAATGAAAAATAACCACTTTCTTTGTTTCCGCGAAATCTTGCTGTTGCAATTAACGAAACGACTAAAACGTCATTTGTTTAAATTTGATTTTAATAGAAAGGGACCTCTGCATTTCAGATTTTGATATGAGGTTAATTGTCAGTGCAACCAAACCCAATAAATTTTTTTTTTTAATTTTTACATGGTTTTTACTTAAGGGCTGCCCAGAATTCGTAGCTGTAGCTGACGCTTGTACCTGAGTCAAAAGTTAAAAGCGCTTACACGATGTGAATCTGCACCATGATGTTGAATTAATGGCAACTTCATGCAAGAAATGTATCTCTCTTTTGATAGCGATACAAGATACCAGCTACAGATATGCATTCTGCGCGTCCCTTAAAGTTAGATGGATTGACCGTGTGTAAATCGCGTTAAAATTCCAGCCAGTGGTTAAATATATACCTCAAAATTGTTAACCCGCTCAACAGATCGCTTAAATTTATTCATTGGCTAATTTTTGATATTTGCTTTACCTACTGAGGATTGAAATTCTTGGAAAGCAAACTCGTGAACTAATCCCCATTACCGCAGTGTTCATATAAGTGGCGTGTAATCTATATCAAAAAAATGTAATGAAAGTTGTAAAGTAAACTAAAAGTGGATTTTTAAAAAAGATGGCTACAAATATTTTGTGAGTAAATTTAATTTTCTATATGTGAAATATGCTTAACATGAACAAAGTAGGGCGTATATACTTAATCCTGAGCACAAATTGTACAACAATATTTCTTTTACTGACAATAATTAAGGAATTTTTGGTGATCTTTCTGAGATCTACTCGGTATTTTTTTATTACAAGAAATTATAAAGTAAGGAATACTTTTTGCTTTTCTCATTAAAATTGCATTTATATTTCCATGTTGCAGTGATACTGGTCATGAATTCCACTCCCTTTATATCAATTATATGATTTGAGTGCATATTTTATAAGTTAACAATTTGTGTTTCACAGCTTTTATTTTTATGTTTTTAATGCAATAAAAAAGTGCATAAAACAGCACTTTCGCCATATAATTGTTTTCATATTTTGACGATTTTTTGACGTGATTTTGACGTTTTAATAAAAGAGGCAACATACGTGTGAGGGAGAAGTGTCCTGAACCATAGATAGCTGTTTCGGGAACAACTCTCTTGACACACATGAAAAGGAATTTTTCAATGATTCCTTGCCGCTATGGAGGTAAAATTTTAATTCCATAGTGTTGTTTGGTCTAATGAAGTGCAATTGATTGCATGTGAAATAAAGCGGAACAAATGAAATCATAACATTAAACGTATTTCTCTCCACTGCCTCAGGGAAGTATTTTATATTCAACAATTACAGCAACTGGAATTCGGACTGTTCTTCTATCAAACATTCTTCTATCTATATTCCATATTTATAATGATGATAATTCCTTACATGATTCATACAAAAAACAAGGTGGACCCCTTTAGCAGAAAGGGTGAGCTGACGAATTGTTTCAGTCACAACATATTGCAGAACATCTCCGCTTCTGGCAAGTGTAGAATCGTGCTTCACTTGTGTATATTTGGGTGATGTCGCAGTGATCTCAGTGGATGGTGCTCAGTGGCTGGGTTCGATTTCCAGCCGCAGTAAGACCTAAATGATTTAACTGGCGCTCCTCTTGTGATGAGCTGACAAATCATCCGAGTAGTAACAACTGTCAAGAAAAGCTTATCACAAATTCGCCGTTCGAAGTCGGCCATCCCGCCATCGTGCAAGAAGTACAGACATGAATGGTTGTGAGAAGGTTCGCCCTTATGTACTAACGATCATATTGCGTCAAAAAATTGTATATTTTTTGTATGGGAGTTATCTGAAAGCTAATACATAAAACTATGTATGTGCAAACATTTATGCATACATGTTAATGAATTTATGATTCTTGAAACTCGTCCATATCTGCTCATGTGCTTGACAGGCAAACTTGGCATCACTAATAGTTGACTATCTTGAAATATAACCTCCGCTCCTCATTCCGCAGGCGATTATTCTAATTAGAGTTGATTTGGTTGTGTTGGCTTTTTACCGGGTTTTGCCAATTTTGATTTTTGATAGGTCGACAGGTCGTGCGCTTTATTTTTATCCGTTCTTAAAATTTGTATTTATTGTACGAATCTTGTAAGTATTAATAATGTAAACTAAGAATAGTTAAAATTATTTAGTACTTAAATTTAAGCTCTCAAAGCGCAGAGGAATCCTTATCGTTTGCACATGCCACGTTTTGCTAAACAGTGGCAACATTAGCCATTCAATCGAACGCAGACGCAAGATTATAGATTTTCCTGCACATCATTATCAAAGTATAAAACCATGTACATGTACATCATCCATTTCAGATAACAAAATGGCCTGTCCACTTGCAGCTGAACGCGTTTGGGTTGAAAAATCGCGCTATCATGATGCTGAAAGGGAATACTATGAGCGTTTGGCGAAGGTAAGAATTGTATTTTAATTCCGAAATTTATATAAGTGGTGTCGAAAATTTTCCAATGTTTAATACCAATACAACGTTAATTATAATTGATATATGAATAAATCACTGTATTAAATTGCAAGCTGCTAAAAGGAACAGTAAGTGCTCCGCAAATTGATAGCCCTCATTTAAACGTTAAAAACACAAATTCGGAAAAGCCAAAGAAAAAAACAAAAAAGACTGTCCGCAAATCAAAAAGCCCAGAAGCAATGATAGAAAACGGAGAAGCGGTTGCTCAGAAATCAACGCCCAGTGCTTCTGTTGCAAGGTCAAAGAAGCAAAAAAAAGTAAAGGCAGCGGATTCGGAGGCTTCGTCTACTAATAGCGTCCCAAACGATGTTTCACCTAACAAGTCTATAGAAGAGGTTCCCCAAACTGTAGTATCTGTTGAAGAAACAAAAACTAAAAAGAAGAAGAAGAAGAAGACCAACAAAGATGCTGCGGAGAAACTACAAGATATAAGTCATAAAGAAAATGTCCCACCAACCCCATCAGGTGTCGTATCTAAGGGCGATTCACAGGAATCAAACGAGAAACCAAAAGCTCTGAAAAATAAGGTTTGCAATTGCAACTCAATATTTATTTTCTGCGGTTGCAGTCGACCATTTTGTATTCAGCCATTGATTTTTTCATTTCTTTTTTTTCTGTATATTTGAAATGTGTGTATTTTAGTTAAAAAGCGTTATTAAACCCAAACAAATCAATTAATATTTCTTTATGCTTACCCTAGGGCCCCTCAAACCAATGCACTCTGGTATCTGAAATAGCCAAAGCCAGGCAGCACATCAAGAACTCTCTTGAAAAGGTAATACATATAATCTATGGAAATTGCTTGTCTGATTTTTACTTAATACATATGTAGATGGACGGTATTGCAACTCTGGCCGCGTCTCCAGCATCTCCTGATGTATTGGATCGACTTGCAGCTGTTGAGAAAGATAATGCCGATTTGCGTAAATTGATTGAGGGTTTGAAGAACGTGTGCATTCAGTCCGAGAACCGCGTTAAGTCATTGGAACAGAAACTTGCTGCAGTAAGTATTGATGCTGGTAAGCCCACAGTAAATGCAACACCTGCCGCAAAACTAAACAAGGCTGACGATGATGATGGCGTAGATCTTTTTGCATCTGACTCCGATGATGAGGAATCTGCTGAAGCTGCAAAAATTCGTGAAGAACGTTTGGCTGCTTATGCTGCCAAAAAGTCCAAGAAGCCGGTTCTGATTGCTAAGTCCAGCCTTGTATTGGATGTAAAGCCATGGGACGATGAGACCGATATGTCTGCTTTGGAAGCAGAAGTAAGAAAAATTACCTGCGAAGGACTTTTGTGGGGAGCTTCTAAATATGTGCCAGTTGCATTCGGCATTAAAAAGCTAAGCATCTCATGTGTTGTAGAGGACGATAAAGTCTCTATTGATTGGCTTACAGAGGAAATTGAGAAGATAGAGGACTACGTGCAAAGTGTCGATGTGGCCGCTTTCAACAAGATCTAATCGCAATCAAACCTTTGTTTAAAATTAAGATACTTAAAACTAAATGAAAACAATTTTTCAATTAGTTTCTCAATAAACAACAATATACGTGTGTAGTAGTAGGTGTTTTGAGGCAAAAATAAATGTTTCCATAAAATATCAATTTATTTATTTCTTTTTTATCTAAAAAAAAACAACGGTCAACAGAAAAGCTTGCTGGTGTAATTGTGCCCAATCGCTTAACAGAGCTTACCCATTTTCAATGTTTTAGCTCATAAAGTTCGTTCGAAGCGCAATGTTTAATACAGAACTCCAATCTTCGCAATAGGGGCCACTATATGTTACACTTAACCTTTTGTAAAGCCAGTTGATTTTTGCGTTCGTTTTGTAGCGGAAATCAGCACCGTTTCGAACCAATATCTGTCATTGGTTATATTGTACATTGTCCTGTAAGCAAACTGGAAAGAGATTTATTTTAATTTTAAAAATTTATTAAGACATTTTATTTTATACGCTGTGTTACATTTAAACACCACCGATTGCGATATGTCTACTATCGCAGTAAGACATTCTGAAAGAATGGCTCGATTTTCTAGTATTTGTAGCTTATTTTGGTTATCGCACAAGCAATTATTTGTGACTGTTTATGGACATCAAATGTCTTTTGAGTATTTACCATAAATTGATGCATAAACAGCCGGTTATAGAAGACATTGAGCTCTTGTCGGATTATATTCTCTCACTGGCTAATGCTTTTACCAAATGTAACAGAGTAACATCAGCAAATAAACAAGAACACCCAATTCTGATCCTTGTGAAACATTAATAGGAATATATTTTGTGTTAGAAAAAGTATTCGGCACTTTCATTGCATCCTATCTGCTTATCAGATAGGATGAACCAACTAAGGTCTTTCCCTCGTGTACCATATTTGTAAAGCTTATTTTTTATGGTAAAATGATTTTTCGCTGGCCCTCCTCTCGTGATCAATCATCCGAGCAGTATCAATTGTCAAGAAAAGCTTATCTAAAATTCGCAGTTCGAACTCGGAATAAAACAAGAGGTCCCGCTATTGTGCAAGAAGTACACACGCACACATGAATGGTTTGAGAAAGCTCAGCCCTGGGTACGAGCCTGTTGCGCAAAAAAAAATTGTATTTGTATTTTTTGTAATTATTAATATTTTTCTATCATCGGTTTCAAATGCTCTTTTGAGACCTAAGAGTCATTTATAACGACTATCATCTGATTGTTCTGCACATATATTTATCTTTTTCTTAATAAAACTTTTAAGTTGTGTAGGTACGTATGACTTCCGGTTTCTTTTCACATGGTATGGTAAAGGTAACATACATATTTATTGGTCTGCAATCTTTTGTGCTATTCATGTGTTTAATATTTTTACTAGTACTATATATGCAGTTTTCAAGGTGTTTGGCAACAATCGAACATACAGCGACCAGTTTCTTTTTATTTTTATGCACGTCGGAAAAATTACATTTTTACAACTCAAACCACAGCTGTGTAGGTTTTCTTATTAATTAATTTTACTCTTGTTAATTGTATCGATTTGTTGAAATTAAAAATTCACATTTTTTTCAGCAGATAGATATATTTACGAATTGTAATATGTAAAATACCAATACCACTACCCAACTCAGCTTTGAGCATAAATTCAGGACAACCATTCCCAGTCACGTTGAATGTGAGTCCGATTCCATCGAAACCAATAACTCAATTCACATCTAAACGGATGGGTCTGAAAGAGAATCTGGAATGGGTGGAGGATTAACTTGCCAGACCAGGGCACTACCCTTGACATTCTACCGCCAGTAGATATGCCGCTTGCTAAATGTAAATTACCGATCAAACAAGATGCGATCAAGAAAGCAGATGTATAAACGGCACAACGTGCTAAATAGTTAAATTAGGCGAACGAATATAGGGAAGCAGACGGATCCACGTTGTACCACTACGGACCTCTATGGTTTAAATGTGCAGCGCATTGCTTGCAGCCACTAAAACCTAACCTAACCTTATGCAAAACGTTTTTACAGAGAGTAGCTAAAAAGAAACGAATAATATTCTTGTTTCGATAAAACTGGATGAATTCTATTAGAAATGCTGGAAAAAGCTACGCATATTATTAAGAATTCTTAAAGTTTCTGACAATAAACAAAATAAATATGCATGGAACCAAGATAACTCGATGACAAAAAGCATTTGATTGAATGTTTTACTTTATTATTATTAGCTAAACTGTGTTCATTCTGTATTGTAGCGCCACTTCAGTAAAATATCCATCTTTCGTACAAATGATTAACGTAATGAATTATAACATGCGGATCAAGCATGATGCCGCATCCTTTCGAAAATATTTGATAAACTATTTGTATGCGTCTCATCCTAACGCATATACATATAACGTATCTATTCGGTATCTATTAAAAGTCTCATTCCATTCCATCTGACAAACAGAACCTATCATTATGTACCAATATGTACCTACTATATATATTCTTTAGAACTCTTACTCTGCGCAGTCGGATCCGTCGGATTCAAAGATGAATTAATATAAGCCCGTTTGCTGTGCAAAAGTATATATTAGAGAGCGAAGATAAGCTCTTAAATTAAATTTATCAGTATTAAAAGAGACAAACTTCCATAATGATAAACGTCGTTTACGAAAACATTTAAAACGCAATTCAACTATTAAAACATTTTTAGGATACCGATTGTAGTTGTATTCTTGTTCAAAGTGTGTTGTATAAATTTTATTTGTTTCTTATAAATGTTGTGTATAGTTTACCATTAATATATATTGTATTCATTTTATTTTTACACTAGTTTAGTTTATATTTTACAAATACTAAGATAACATGCTTATACATGTTTCGAAGCTAATATTTAAGTGCTTAGGGTATGTATCAGATTTTATTCGCCAAGTGACTTGCAGGTACATGATTTTACTTGCAAGTGCTCGAAATGTGCTTAGTGAGAGTATCTAAATTTAAGTAGAAAAAAATCGAATAATTTTACAGTTCCAGTTTATCCCAAAGAAACTTTATTGATGTTTTCACAGGGAAACAATTTACTTAGATGTGATGTATAAAATCTAGCAATGCTCATATAGTGAATTATATTTATTTTTAGAAACTGCAAAATAGGGAATGATCAAAGCGTTTTGTTAGAAATCGTTGCACTAATACCTTACATTTACTACATTCAAATATCAACTGAAGAGTATCAATATTTAGGTGTTTATTATTATTCGTGGTGTTGCAATTTCCATTGGTGAACTTATGACCTTATGGCGGCATAAATGCCCTCATCGGCAAAACAAATTATTTAAACAAAAAGTACAAAATCTTTGTAGATTATAAATATAACGTATATATATATACATAAAATAAATAAATATTTATAGTAGAATAAAGCACAAAACGCAATCTTTAATTTCCGTATAAAAGTATAAATATTTAACAACGATAGATATTTTAGATAGTAGGAATACACAAAATGCGAAATGAAATTATTGAAACGTTCCATAAATGCAATATTTTCTTTTTTCACTTTTTTTTTGGAGAAAAAAAGGAACTTTGGGTACACTTTTTACGAGAAAAGTATTACTTAATATATGTGAAAAAATGTGGGTTTTTTGCGTCAAACTTAAAGGATGGATGTGGAATTTATATTGAATTTCTAATAAGTCTTAGTTTTTTTCTGTTGATTTATTTAGACTTAGTGTAAAACAATTATTTTTTTCCAAATAATAAATGGAAAGAATATAAAAACGGTGAAACTTATTTATGTATTTATGTTTAAGATACATTTTAATTTATTATTCTGTATCTTTAGTGTATTTTATTTAATATTAACGCTATCCTTCTCTTAGTCATAGTTTTTTTTTGCATTTTTGTAATCATATGTTTTTACTATTTATTATATTCTTGAATAAATAAAAAATAACAAACATTTTTACATACGGTTCGTTCTTATTTAATTTCTTTGTAATTCTGCATCTAGAAATATCAATGGTTCGAATTATTCAATTTCCTTCGTTCTTGCTTACGTGTGCATACATAAGCTGTATCTTTACTTTTTTCATTAATTTTCTTTTTGATTTTATGAAAGAATTGAGTGTGTTTAATGTGTGTTTTCAAATATATCAAATTATAGATATTACAGCAATTGGCAGCAATGAGAGTTTGTTTTTGTAGGCTGTCGAACATCTGTTTGGCGTTGTTTTTTACGTGATGATATATCCCTGATAAGATCATAAAAAACCTGTAGATATAAATAAAGTTTTGATTTACGAAGAAATAATATTTTCTTGGGTACAAAATTTGTCCTAAAAATAATAATATAAAAACCAAAAATAAAAAGCTATGCAACATAAACATAATTTTAAATGTAAATACAAAACATCAGCACTATCTGCGTTGGTTAAGTATTTACAATTTCATTTAAGTATGCTTAAAATCTTCTCTTGATTTTAGTTTTAGTTCGATTCCAACCGACACCATATTTATAGTTAAATGTATCTTAAGTATCGAACTTCAAATAATATTTACTGATTAAAAAAAAAACGTGAGAAAATAAAAAAAAACTTAATAAACGAAAAATGTTAAAAAAAATTTATATACTACATGTCGTTATCAGTATGAAGTTTGACATGTTCAACAAAAAGTTGTCTACAAGTTAACTATTTTCTTCAATAATCATGTAAACCAACTATATTTCTGGTAAAAGTAACCCTAATTCTACAAACGTACAGTACGGTGTAATATTTCTTGAACGAACTTTACAACAAACCAACTGTGGTTTGAAATAATAGTAAACTTGATTATAGTTAAATATTTCAATTTGTAATAGTATAGTAATAAATTAAGGGATAGAAAGATGAGTTCTTTAATTATAAATTTTTATAAAAAATGTATTAAAATGAAGCAATTGTTATGGGAGCCGTGTTTCTGTCTATATAACGTTTACACGCTTTCCAATTTTGCTACTGTGTCCAAACACCATTCAAATTATTAGCTTCCACCCCGAAATGGCCAAGAACCTCTTGTTTCTAAGGCATTATCGCCGCGGTTTGATTATTTAATTCCCATGAGTATAGTCGACAATGCTACGATGAAACCAGAGGTATAATTATATCGCCTTAAAAATAACTAGAACTGCAATAATTCATAAGGTGAAAAGCAAGAACTACATTCTAAAAAAGTCTCTTAACGGAAAATCTAACGTTAATGTTTGTGACTTCATAAAGTAGGTTAGGTTAGGTAGTAGAGGTTGAACACTATGCGCACTTAGACAAAAAGGTCCCTTTTGGTACTACATTAATGTGTCGACTTCTGTATATTAGTTCGCCTAATTAAACCATTCAGGGGCCATATTTTTTAGAACGAATATCATTGAAATCAATTCGTTCTCCTTGAAATTCGATTACATAAAACGAGTTCGTTCTGGGTTTTAGGATATTTCTCGCTTTACACAATCGCTTACTTTTGTATCGTCTATTTGCCGCTCGTTTCGTTTTATGTAAAAGAGCCCCTGAGCTGACTATATATCGTAGGATTAACATTAATATTAACCTAGATTATCAAAGAAATATTTTTCCAGATGGGGTTTTCTTCTGGCTGAGAGAGCTGGACAAGAGCAGAGAAGGGCCAGAGTTGCACCCAGCTGGATCAGTTATTAACATGTAGCGAGGCGAATGCCTAAGATATCTACTGGCTATCTACCACTATCGTGCAAGCTCATTCACCTTACAGTTTCTTGGAATGTCTCTGCGGCCCGGCATCCATAAGATGTGAATGGTGAAATGGACTTACATCTCATTAAGTGGGTAGATTTGGATATAAACGAGGTGGATCTTAAAGTCAAATAAAAAAAAAATCTGAGCTTAGCGGCCCATACAGAGCCCTTAATCTAGCCCCAACAGCGACTGCGAATGATAGGAATGAAAGCTTTTGTACCTATAAGCACAAAATACCAAATTTTGATCTGTTTATCGTATTTTATATTTATACAATTATATATAAGTATAATCTTAAAAATAGAAAATCGAAGTTCATGGATATATTAAAAAAATGCAACGTTGTTTATAAGTATAAATTATTTACAGAAGCTACGGCCTATCAGAAAATGCGTAATAATCATAATAAATTGGCGCGGCCTAAAAAATAATGTAACCATTTATATACCATATACCTATTAATCTGTAGTGTTTACAAGAGCATACAAAAAAATTATTATTATTTTTTACGCTTAAGGTTAGATTCACACAAAGTTATATTAAAGTATTTATTGAGCAATTAATAATATTAGTCGTAAACAACATCTTATGTATAATATATTTTGTTAGTGGGTGTTAACCATAAACATAAAGCTAAAAACACAAAGCAAGTAAAATGAATATCTAGTTGTAAACAATATGTTAAAATATTTTATGTATTACATGAGTATACTGTATGCACCTATCTAAATTAGTATACACTTAAGTTTCCGCCTCTTGCATTTATCTTTAGCTCGCCCACTTGTTGTTTTTGAATCTTCAGTTTTTCGTGATCTTATTTCACGCATCAAATCAAAAAACACCTGTTTGGGATAAAAAAGAAAAAGAAACATACCAGAGGTTTGATGAAGGACAAAACAAATGAATGTTAGATCATAATGCATATACAAAAATTTCGCAAAAAATGTAAATTTTAATATTTTCTTCTTCTTTTTTCTTTAAAGGCACATTCCATAAAATATTACAATCAAAGTTCAAATACAAATACAAACAAAAATGTTTGATACAAAAAGCATTTGACAACATATTTTATTAGTATTAAAAATATATTACACTCTATACAAAAGCAACAACCATGCTTTCAAGTATAATTTGCCTTTATGGCAAAAACGAAAAAACGTTCTAAAGGTTAATTATCGTTATTATTTCAAACTAATGTTTCCCTATTATCTATTTAATTCTAATTACGGATCAGGTTTATTAATAAAATGTCAAAAATATATAAAATATATAAAAAAAAACAAGTTAACCTATAAAAAACATGCAGACTCCAAACGCCTTATAAAGAAAGCTAAAGCAGCGAAATATATTTCTTTCGCGTTAAGTTTATTTTAAAAAATTTTTTGAGTCCTCAAGTTAAGATTAAACTGCGAAACCGGTCGATTTGACTTATCAATTTCAAACTCTAGTTAAGATTCAGTTCAACTTAAGTTTAGTCAGTTCAGTACAATTAAAGTTTAGTCATCTAATACGACCAAAAGCACAGCTACTTAACGACTTCCCTAACTAAGAAATATAAAATTAATTTTTTCTGTAAAACAAGATAACACATGTTCATGTGATGCAGAATTAACAATACATATTCAATGATAGAAAAAAAATAGAATAACGATAAATCGCTAGAGGAAAAATCCTAATGCTTAATAAAAAATGTGTTAAATATGCTATATTAATAAAAAAATAAGGTAAATAAATTAAAAACTAAGTTGCAAACCTTGTTTTCGGTTCTAAGAACGATCTTACCTTGTCAACATTCTCCCTAGTTTTAGCTGATGTTTCTACGTAGGTCACTTGCCACTGTTGAGCACGCGACTGACATTCACTAAGTGGTACTTTACGCTTGTCATTCAAATCACATTTGTTTCCAACTAATAAGAAAGGTATGCTTTCGTCATTTTTGACTCGCAAAATTTGTTCTCTGAAAAAATAAATATCAAAATTAAAATATTTAGCAAATAGAAGAAACAGTAACTATAAAAAAAAGCGTGTGTTCCGTTTTGACTCTTGAGGTGTTTTCTTTATTTTAAATGATCCACAGCTGAAAGAGGTTTTAAATAAAAAGATAATTTTGTTTGGCCTCTGTAAAAAAAGCGAACATAATATTTAATTTGTTAAATTTGACCGACTTGATAGTAACGACGTAATGTGATATAGGGTCATAGAAACGTTGTGATCAAATATTAGAAGAACAACTGGACAATTATTTATCCTTGGATCAGCATCGAATTTCAAGCCTGCCCATAAAAACCTACATATTTACATATTTATATTTAATACCCTACCCCATCCCATCCTTAAACTAAATATCCCCGAAATGTTGGAACATGTTGTTCAGACAGTTAATAAAAATATTTTATAGTTCGACAAAATAACAACGTTTTTCGCATAGTTATGCTAGGTAGTGTATACAAATGGTTTTTGTATGAAACCGCCTCCAAAAAGTGATGATATATGGAAGAAATGTTGATATTACCATAACTAATGATTCTGCATCAAAAAAAATGTTAAAAAATTTTAAAATTTTAACGAAAAACTTTTTTTTTTTTGGAATACGCCCCTAAGAAGTGGGCGTGGCAAAAAAGTATATACAAAACATAAACATTAGGATTGTCTAGATATGTTGTTCAGACAGTTTTTCAAAATCTCTATCGGTTTGGCTTAACACTGGGTTCTTCTTAAATGTTTCAAAATGTTTACACTTGTTCTGATGGGAGCAACAACAAATACCTGTACCGAATTTTATAATTCTAGCTCAAAATTTAAGGCCCAAAAACTGGTGACGTACAGACATGGCTTAAACGACTCAGCTATCGATTTTGAGTCGATCCATATACTTTAAGCTTTATCTAGCTAAATTATTTTTTATGTTACAAACTATGCACCAAAACTTATATACCCCTATTTGATAGGGTATAATAAGAACAGTACAACATTTTTCGAGAGCACGATATTCATTAACTTCAAACTCATTTCTTACTACTAACTGTTTGTCTATGATGTTGCTATCTTCCATAGCGTTCCATAAGAAAAAAATTAATTACAATTTTTTTTTAAATGTCGTTGCGTTAACCAAATAGGTGTATGGTTATTTATAGTTAGAAAAGTGAATAATAATTTCAGTCATTAAACGGCTGAAACTTAAAAAAAGTCAAAACCAAACCACTATCGGAAGTATATGCGGCGGTTACACTTTTCGATACTTTTTGAATTATTCTTTTTCATATACTTTAGCAATATTATAGAAATACATTTAGCAGCAATAAATGATGTATTCACGTACAATATTTGGAATTAAAAAATATAGCGAAACGAATGAAATCATATCATAACTTTTTTGTAACCATCCATTTTCAAAAACCCATTTTTAGTTCATTTTAAGACGTTAGTTACATTTTCTTGTTTTTCGCTATTTTCCCCGACACACGTGAACACTGGTAATGACGGTTAATCAATGAGTGTGCTTTTCATCTCTCTCACTCCTCAGTAGGTATAACAAATGTAAACAAATTAGTCACTAACTAAATTTTAGCGAGCTGTTGACCAGGTTAGAATTTTGAAGTCTCTTTTTACCAGACTAATGTCAAAAATTACCCACTGGCTTAACTTTTAGCGCAATTGATACATGGCCTAAATAGTTAGTTCCACGCTTTTGAAAGCTGAATTCACATCTCTAGATATGAAATGCTTAAATGAGAACTGCAATTACGACAAAATTTAAAATAAATTACCTTTTCAGTAAAAATATGAATAGTAAATATTTTTTGTATGATAAAAACAATTTTCGGGTTAAAAAAATTATTTTGTTTGAAAAAAGTAGCTCATTAGCTACATTAATGGTTGGAGAGGTATGTTGGTTGAGGCCCAGGTTGATTCCGGACTCTGTAGCGCCACTTAATTAAGTAAGTATTAGCTATATTAACGAATCATACCTAAACTCTTGTGTAGCTTGAAAGCTTTCATCGTCTGTGATTGAGAAGACACATAGGAATCCTTCACCGCTGCGGAAGTAGTTATCTCTTATAGCTGCATAGTCTTCCTGACCGGCTGTGTCTAATATGTCTATTTGTACTTCTTCACCATCAAGAACCACCTATATTAACATTTGACATTAGTACATATAACTTATATACTTATATGATATACTTACTTTTTTTCTATAACTATCCGCTTTGGTAGGCTCGTAATCCTCCACAAACTCATCATACATAAATTGTAGAGTTAAGGCAGATTTACCAACTCCACCGCTGCCAACCATAATAACCTTATGGAGGGCCGGCCCAGTTGCAGGTTTTTTGCTCATTGTGAAAGTACAATTTTTTTTATTCTTCAGATGCAATCTAAAAATACAGTATTATTATAATAACTATTTTTACTACTTTGGTATATTAAAAATGAATTTAAACTAAGTTTGTTGGCAATATAGAAAATCGCATATTTATGCACATGGTTCTTTTTCCGAAATAATTGCTCTTTTTAATATTTAGTAATCCACAATTCATTAAGTAATATTTTAAGTAATATTCACATTATCGGTTACATCAGTTAACCACATCGTATCTTCGACGAATGTAATAACTTCATAAAATACAGCGGATCAGTAACACGAATTATGTTTCCACCTATATTCAGACTGTGGCAAAAGGTTGTTGGCTGTTTACTTCGCTTGCAAAGAGGTTATTGTGGTTTTGTAGAAAAACCTTCATGTATTTGTGTAATATACTTACAAAAAGGTATAGATGGGCAATGATAGCATTTAGCTCAATCTGTGACTTAAAAAAAAAAATAATAAAATTACGTATAACTACATAAGTACATTTTTCGCAAGTTAAAAAATGTAAGTAGAGATTATTGTGCAATTACTATACAATCTTGTTCTCTCTATACGCTAAGGTCAATTTCAGGGTGAAAACAGAACTACGGGAACTTCTTTAAATGCACATATAGAGTATGAAAACCATGCCATTACGAATTATATACGTGGGAAAATGTTCAACAATGGATCATTAAAGAATTCTTCCGTTCTACTTTCTCAGTAAGAATGTCACGAATGTCATAAACAAAAAATACGCAACCTCAATAGTAACTAGATACAAAGTTAAGGTACCTATATGCGAGAGAGGACGAATATAAAAAAGAAACGAAGTGTTTGCATTTTTTTTCTAATTTGCCTTATCAATCTAAAGTAAAAATACGAATATGTTGGTACATCTTCACAATGAGTACAAAACAATATTAAGAAATTATCAAACGAACAAAGTTAATGTACCAACTTGTGTTCTTTATTATAATCGTTTGTACTGTACTATTTTTAGATTACTTCGTAGGTATATATTGTTCTATAGCGAATGTTTGTTTAAGCATATAAGCTATGAGGTCAGCTAATTGGATTAACATTTTGGAAATGGAAAATGAGTCGAGACCTTTTACGTACATTTCGTGAATGCCAAACGTCGACATGCCAAATGTGAACCAAACGCTGTTTTTTTTTATCCAAAAATATAGTTGTTTATACATAAGTGTTTATCTGTTTTGTATATTTCTTATTTGTTAATAAGTAGATACAACATTTGTACAATAATCCGACATAGTGTTGTTTTATTCAAGTGCTTTTGTAAAGAGTAGGCCTCTTGTGACGTCATGCAAGGAACAATAAATCAATCGATTGTTTGTTCATCTTTCAGTTTCAATATTGCGGAAATTTTTAGCTTTGAACGGAAACAAATGAGAATTTAAAAAAAACAAGGTATTGAGTCCAGTTGTAAAACATTTTTTGCGACAAATATCGGTCTTACTTTTACTATCTAGATATATTTATGTTACAACGTGTCATAACCGACACAATTTGGCATTTAAATAAATCAACTTTCATGCCAAAATGTTTACAAATTCGAAATGGTTCGTTTCCTGGTTTCTACTATAATTTTCAGTCGAAAGATTATCATGTGATTTGTCTGAGTCTTTCTTTATGAGTTCACTAATTATCTGTATGATGAATCAATTTTGAAACACATGCTAACCTATTTAAATGAAGACGGTTAATATACATTAAGCAAACCGACAGACAGGCACTGTATTTTTTAAAGAAAGTTTAACGGACTGATAAAACTGTAGGTAAGAGGGGAAATAATTTGCAGATTTTAATGTATTCAGATAAAATGTTGATAACAATAAATTTACATAATTCAATTGTTGATATCAAAACTACCTAGGTACCACTCATACGAATTTATAAATGGAAAAGGTTTTTCTCTTTTTAATAAAAGAAACACTCCTCTCGAATGACAGGCAAATACCACATACACTAACAATTGCAATGGCAAAGCAATACAACAGAACAGTATCATCAAGTAAGAAATACATGCAATATATGACTCAGAATCAGAACTTTCCGAACTAAATGTACATGTTGTGTGTATGTATGTATTTAAAGGGAGTTTACCAACTTTTTGAAAATGTTAATCTTTATCGCTTCGTAACCATAGTAAAACAAAAATATCTCAATATTTGCCAAATAATTGCTGCAACTTTTGTTTTACTACTTTCCAATAGAGCAAATATTGACTGCGCCAACTAAATCATAGTCTTCCAAAACGGTTTGTTTGCAAGATATCTATCTATCTGTTTATTTGTTAAAATTGCAAATAACGTACCTTATAAATTAGCTGTTTTGTTGTTAATTATCATAAATGATGTACGATATATGCGCGATAGCAGAAAAAACAACCAATACTGGACAACGCCTTAACTTTAAAACGATTATTTTGTCCAGAGAGAATGAGGTATTTCTTTTTACCGCAACACAAAATGTAGTCTGTAATTCATGAGTTATATTCACAGTTTTATTTAGAATTCACTTTCACTGCACAATTTTTGGAATTGGTAATATAAAATTTGCTTTGCATAGAGAAAAAAAAACTAGCAGTTCTATCCGTCAACCGAAAACTCACTGCACCCGCGCGTACCGTACTGATCAGAGTGAGAAAAATAGAAACTTTCACCAGATTCTGGACATTCAAGAAAGCAGTAAGAGCAAGATAGCATTTATCAAAAGTTTATTGTTGCATATTTCTCTAGTCACAAGCGATATGCATTGAAATGGCTTGTTATGTGGATGGTTTTCTTGGGTTCCGGCTACATGTAAGATGTATGGAATGTTTCATTAATTGAGCGCTCAGAGTTTTGTATCCATTTGTCCGCTAATTGGAACATGCCGGTTTCTTTAAAAAATATGAACTGCGTTTCAATAAATCCATTTATTTATATAGAAGAGCTCGAATAACTACTGGCAGTGGGTGGTATTTTTATACTTGCATTTAGGTATAACAATTTATTGATAAAATAGTATTTTATTTATAATAAATTGAGTATAATCCAAGGAATATTCATTGTCCTTTTTAGCGTTACATTTTACGATGTCTTTTTTAACAATAACAATATCAATTGCTTTTAAATTTTAGCCAGTTGATCATTCTTGACATTAGTGTGGTGAATATATACATCAAAATTTTAGCCTTGTCAACAGCTCGCTAAATTTTATCCAGTGGCTAATTTTTGACGTTTGGTAAGCCTACTGAGTAGTGAGAGAGATGGAAAGAACACTCGTGGATTAATCGTCATGTTCATGTGGCAGGAACATATCATACCATTCATATTATAAAATAAACAACAAGAGAAGGTTCGTTGGGACTACCCACGACCGCTAAAGGTTGTTTACCTGGACACGGGCGACACGGAGCCGAAAAGCAACCCAACTGTAGCAATCAGGTTGGTATCAGCTAGGATGGCGGGAGCATAGGATCGGCAAATATACAGACCACTGCAGGACCACCGCAAGGTGCAGTCCAGCGCAGTCGGCTCAATATCATCGGTTCCCCACAATATGATGCAATCGGCCTCAACACATCCCTTTGACTTGCAAACTTGTAATCCATATTAGTGCATATGAGACGTATTTTTACTTGACAAAGTGGAGATTTTCTGCAACTTAAAAAAAAAAAATTATGGCGCAACAGGCTCGTTAGTACCCAGTGCCTAGCTTTTTTCTCACAACCATTCTTGTGTGCGTGTGTACTTCTTAGCACGATGGCGGGACCTCCTGTTTTATGGCAAATCCGAACGGCTAAATTGAGATAAGCTTTTCATGACAATTGATACTACTCGGATGATTTGTTAGATCAATCAACACGAGAGGAGGGCCAGTTAAAAATCATTTAAGTGTTGCTACGGCTGGGAATCGAACCCAGACCTTCTGCACGGCAGTTCATCGCATTAACCATCGCGCCACTGAGCCGGTCGCAATTTGCTGAGAATAAGAATAAAATTGTTGGATTTGTCTCATCACTCTTTCTTCTAAAAGAGTGCAGCTGATAATTTCCACGATCTAATTAATCGAGAAGATAGGTATCTATAACCCTCCAGGACGACCCTGACATAATGCTTACAGATGTTTATTGACTTTGCTCTTGAATTGTCAACTTGAAGCAGTTAACGATTCCGAAAATATTTGAGAGTTTGGTGAAAGAAAAGATATGCTTTTTTGAAAGGAATCTCTATCAAACTATCAGCATGGATTTATGAAAGGCAGGTCCACAACAACTAATTTAACTGTGTTTACTAATTTTGCCTTAACGGCGATAGAAGAAGGTTCACAGGTTGATGTAATCTATACAGATTTCGTTAAGGCTTTTGATCTGGTAGACCATAAACTGCTTACAAGAAAATTAGAATCGTAATTAACTGATAGGAAGCAGTTAATTAGAATAGGAAATACTTTTTCGAGGCAGTTTGAAGAAAAGTCCGGTGTTCCTCAGGGATGTAACTTGGGACCTTTGTTGTTTGCATTATTTGTGTCTTTCTGTAAGTGTCTGGGGTTTTCAGATGACTGGAAGTTTTTTTGTAGAGTCAATTCTGTAGCTGATTGCCATAAGCTACAGGTTGACATAGATGCAATTACGGATTGGTGTAATTGTAATAACTTGCAACTGAACTTAAGGTTTCATAATTTTATCACATAAGGTTGCCTATAGTCTATGGTTACTCCATAGCTGGGCTAAGCAACTAGAGTTGAAGAAATTAAAGACTTACGCGTTACGTTTGATTCAAAATTAAATTTCAATAAACACATAGACAGTACAATATCCAAAGCAAATTTCCTTCTTGGGTTTATTAAAAGGAATAGCAAGAATATTTCAGAGATACAAACTCTTAAAACCTTACATTTTTCTTTAGTAAGATCTGTTTTGGAACACTGTTCTTTTATTTGGTCATCAGCTTATCAGGTGCATATAAATCGGATTGAACGCATGCAAAAGTCTTTTTCAAGATATTGCCTTCGTCACTTTAATGGGTCAGTAGAAATGCCCAGTTATGAGGAAAGATGTCGGATATTAAACTTTAAGTCCTTGGAAACGAGAAGAAATATTACGGACATAATGTTTATAAAAGACATCGCTTCTAGTAGAATAAGCTCAACTCTTTTTACTCTCTTTTTATGTTCCGGGTATACCATTGCATGAGCATGGCTTGTTTTATGAATATAATCATTCAACGAGGTATGGAAGGAATGAGCCTTTAACAAGGTGCATTCGAAGTTTTAATTTAATATGCAATTTTGTTGATTCCAATATTGATATTTCTATCAACAGAATTGTATTTAAAACGAGTGGTGGGTGCACGACTGGGTCGTACGCAACTTTCACAGCGAGTTATTTTAACGTTTTCAACAATTTGGCAAAAATACACAATAATGTTTATTTTGATTAATGATGCAATGTTTATACGAACGTTTATACCGTCATTGAAAGTAATCGGTGTCCATGTGAATAATAATAATTTTTCGTTATTGGCCAAAACTGAAAATTCTGTTTAGAGATTATTATGTGGAACTCATAAAAACAGTAATAGTAGTATACAAATCAAATTTTATTCAATGTGACAGAATAGTTTGCGAGAAATTGAAAATTTTCTTAATAAGGCCTATATCCAAAAATCCGTTATATGGATTTTCTCGAAAAAACTGGATACGTAGTTTTGTTGGAACTAATATGTTTATAGCATAAAGGAAGTTTAATCAAAATCGTTAGAGCCTTTTTCGAGCAAAATGAGGTTATGTATGATTTTTATTTGGGAGGTACCGATAATAACATGGCTAAAACCAAAAAAAATGGCCTTGAATTATGACCAAATAAACGCTGGATACGAAGTTTGAAGAAAATCGGTCGAGTCGTTTAGGCTGAACCGGCTTGTACGGACAGACGGACCGACAAACCAACGAACCTACGCGACGGACGGAATTCCAAAAAACACCTTTTGGAGTTCCGCTATCATCGTAATGTTAGAATCAATCAAAATGGTCGAAAATTTTCACGAAAACAATATCTTTCTCTTTATAAGAGAAAGTTAAAAAGGTTAAATGAATTATTATAATTGCTCATAGGGTATTTTTAGTTTTGCTTAGAATAACTTACGAATGTAATTATTAAAAGTGCAAGTTTTTCCCTTACGGTAATTTATTAATTTTTTTTTTGTTTTGATTAATTTTTTTTCATTAATTTTTTTAAAGAATTTTAGTACATTTTTTCTCTTCACTTGAAGAGTTTTTTTTTTCATAACAACAAATTAATTTTTTTCAGGATTTTTTAATTAATTATTATATTAAGATGATATAAGTAATGTCGAAATGTGGTTACACGAACGTTTTTCCGTAATTTTAATAATTATGTTCCGTTAATGGCCAAAACTGAAAGTTCCGCTTAGGTGTAACTGAGCCAAAATAAATTATCTGGAAATCATGAAAATAGTAATAGTAGTTTATTAATTAAATTTCGTTCAATTTGGCCAAAAAGTTTAAGAGAAATTGACAATTTTTATTGCATGGCATATATGCAAAAATCCGTTACATGGATTTTCTCGAAAAAAAACTGGATATGCAGCTTTGTTGGAACTAATATGCTTATAATATATATGAAGTTTAATCAAAATCGTTGCAGCCATTTTTGAGAAAATTGAGGTTATGTATAGTTTTTTTTATGGCAGGTACCAGTAACAACATGGCTAAAAGCAAACAAAAAATGGCCTAGGAATATGACCAAAAAAACGCTGGATATGAAGTTTGAAGAAAATCGGTCTAGTCGTTTAGGCTGAGACCAGTAAGGACAGACGGGCCGACGAACCGACCAAAAATCACTTTTTGGGTTCCACTATCATCATAATGTAAGAATCAATCTAAATCTCGAGGTCGAAAATTTTCACGAAAACAATATCTTTCTCTTTGTAAGAGAAAGTTAAAAATAAGCCAAATGTATCAATAATTTGTTGGTCTTCTGGAAAATATGTTTGTCATTTTAGTTTACTGCTCCATACGAAGAAACAAATTTTAAGTCTACGTGCAAAAAAGGAATAAACTTTGATTGAAAATAAAAATAATCAATTGAAATGGTCAGTACCTATGAAAGCACCCGTGAAAGGACGCAAAACCTAATCTTTAGCATTGTGCAATCTCGGATATTTGTTCTGTTCTTTTATGCTACCATGCGACAATCATTGCGACAAGCACAAGGATAGTTGGATATTTAATAGAGAGAAATAACCAGCAGAAGAGCAATCATTGTATATTGGTTGTTTGACACCTGGAGAGCACGTGTGAATTGTTCCGGAATAAATAAAAAAAGCTATCCTGGAATCTGCAATAAAGAAAGCTATATAAGTGCTTTCCCTTTGCACTTCGCATCATATATCTATTGTGGAAATCTCTGTACTCTTTCGCCTAAAGTAATTCAATACGCAATACGACGAATGAGGATATCTCTAGTAGCAAAAGATTTGTGATGTTTTTATTTGCGTTTTCATTGACCAAAATTTAAAGCAGAAAATATTATATGGTGGGTAAGAGATTTGTCCACTACAGAAACTGATTTGCGATTTAAAACAAAAAAATTCCCATCCCGTATTATCTTTAAAACCAATATCCCCAAAAAGTGGGCGTGACTAAAAGCTCAATGGGGATGAGATTAGAAAATGATATTGTCGGAACCTACTACAGCTGATGAAAATCGTTTATGCATATTATGCTACGGGGTACTGCATACAAATATTTTTGTTAAGAAAACGCCCTCAAAAAATGTATATTTGAGATTCTAAAATTTGCAAAAATAAGAAAAGAAAGTATAAACAGATGAATGGTGGAAACCGTTTTGGCATTTCGTTCCGTAGCGAAGTCAATTACCGTAAGTCCGTTACTGTCTTTGCGTTAAAATCTCCCAGCACGATTTTAACATCATACTTCGGTAGTCGTTCATAGGTTTTGTTAAAGAGCTCGTAGAAGCAATCCTTAGCTAAATCATCTTTTTCCGTCGTTGAAGCGTGAGCGCATATAAGGCTTATGTTGGCGGATTGTTACAATGTTTTCACATTCCAGTTGCAACTAAACTAAATCACAACCCCCAACCTAGAGGGCAAGTTCCAGTTTATTAAATACATCTAGGACACGGGGCATACCAGGACGGGTATTCCATGCCTGCATTTACACGAGAGATATACTAATTCATGGCTAGTAAGCTCTAATTTTGAAAAATGTCACGCCGTAAATGGATAAATACAAATTATGGACATTTGCAAAGCAAATGTAAATGTAAAACAATATATTTCTCTTACAAAGAACCTTTTCGTGAAAATGTTCCACCTCGAGATTTTGATTGATTCTAACATCTACGATGATAGCGGAACCCAAAATTAGTTTTCGTCTAACTATTGCTAAGCGGAATTCTCAGTTTTGGCCAATAACGAAATAATTATTCACATTTATATTATTTTTAGCACCAATAATCGAAAAGTCTATTAACTAATATGAATTTTGGTCAAATTATGAATATCGTGAACTTCTCTCATGTTTGGGTTTTTATCTAATGCACAACGGCGCTTAGCAGAAAGTCCCATTCTTTTACCTTTGAACTCAGCCGTTCATTGCGTTAAGAGGAGTAAATAATAATGAGGATACTAACTACGACAACGTTTAGTATTGAATTCTAGATTTTCAAATGTTGCCTATTTGCACAAATCCATCACTCGTTAATTTTCTCTTACAAAAAGAAGATATTGTTTTCGTGAAAATTTTAGACCTCGAGATTATGTTTGCTTCTAACATTACGATGATAGATTTTGATTACTTCTAACATTACGATGATAGCGGAACCCAAAAAAGTGTTTTTTTGAATTCTGTCCGTCGGTTCTTCTGTCCGTACACGTCTTTAATATTACTTTTTTCCTGAATTCCACATAATTGGTTTTTGACCAATTATCGCCAAACGCAATTTTAAGTTTTGGGCAATGATGGAAAATCATTATTATTCACTTTCAATTAGGTAGGTAACCGGTTTTTGGGCCTTAAATTTTGAGCTAGGATAATTTAATTTGGTACATCCTTATACGTGCTGCTCGAACAAGTGTTAACTTTTTTGAAACCGCCCACTGCCCACTGTCTGAGCAACATATCTAGACAATCTTAATGTCTATATTTCGTCTATGCAAAAATTTAAGCTGTGCCCACTTTTTGGGTGGGTTTTCAGCAAAAAAAACTTTTTTCGGTAAAATTTAAACATTTCTAAAAAAATTGATGCAAAATAATTGGTTTTGGTAATATAAACATTTCTTCCATATATCATTTTTTCCCTCGCCCACTTTTTGGAGGCATTTTCATACAAAAACCAACTGTATACCCTACTCCATACCATATGCAGGAGAAAAACGTTTATTTTGGTCGAACCATACAAGATTTTGATAAACTGTCTGAAAATTTTTAATATTTCTTTGCCATAAAAACCACATTTAAGGGATATTAATTTGAAGGACGGGATGGGATAGGGTATAAAACGATCCACACAGTGGATCACAGATCTGCAATTCTGTAGATCGAAATATCAATAGTGGATGCAACAAAATTGCATATAAAATTAAAACTCCAAGTGTACCTTGTTAAAGGCTCATTCCTTCCATAGCTTGTTGAAAGATTAGGTTCATAAAACAAGACATGCTCACGTAACGGTAAGCCCGGAAGGTAAAAAGAGAGATTGGACAGTAAAAACTTTGAGTTTATTCTGCCGGAAGCGATGGCTTTTATAAACGTTATGTCCTGAATATTTCTTTTTGTTTCCAAGGATAAAAGATTTTGTATCCGTTCGATCCGATTAATATGCACCTGATATGTTGGTGACCAAACAATAGAGCAGTATTTTAAAATAGATCTTAGTAAAGATAAATGCAAGGTTATAGGAGTTTGTATTTCTTTGTTGTTCCTTTTAATAAACTAAAGAAGGGAATTTGTACTGTCTATGTGTTTATTGAAATTTAATTTCGGATCAAACGGAACTCCCAAGTCCTTAATTTCCTGAACTCTATTTATGAAATGGCCACATACGGAGTAACCATGTAATATAGGCCATCTATTGTAAAAATCCCTGCAAACCCCAGACAATTACATAAAGACATCCTATATCTATATCACGCATCTATATCGTTCACAAAACAAGAACTTCCTATTGGATAGGGTATACAAATAATTAATAATTTTAATTATTTTGTATACCCTATCACATAGGGGTATATTAGTTTTGATCAAGGCGGTGATAGATAAATAGATATGTTTATTTCGTTTCAAATTTAATTTTGTTATCCCATAATTTACATAATTCGCAAAGAGATATGACTAACGTATATAATCTTACTGCTGAAAAAATTATTTAAAATAGTGAATGCATAGTTTGGTTTTACAAAAAGTGACATATTGAGGAAACTACGAAAAAACAAAACCTCATTTAATATTAAAGAAATATAAAATATCTATATATGAATATCTATAGTATAAAAAAAGTAAATAATTAATATGAAAAAATTAAAAAAGATAAACAAATAAATGTATGAATTAATACGCAAGTAATTTTGTGAGCCAAATACAACAACGCTAAAAATATATATAAATCAATTAAGTAAATAAATTTATCAATTTAAAATAGAACAAAAAAAAATAAATAAATAAAAAAATAGGGACGAATAAATAAATTAACAGATGAATAAATAGATGTGTATTAGAATAAATAAATAAATTAACAGATGAAGAGACAAATAAATATGTAAATTTTTAATTAACATAATTACAATACTCACATTTATAAAATAAAATTCCATGGGTAAGCGAATCATGTAAACGTATGATGTAGTATATTGACTTCATTTATTATAGGGTTATCGGGAATATTGCATCCGATTTGGAATGACTCAGAAAGTATCTGTATTCTGTTGGAGATCAAATCAACATCAGCTTTTTGTTGCAGACCTAAAGTGGAGTAATGCCAGTGAGATTAAATATCATTTTCAGGATTTTGTTCTAAGTTATTTGAAATTTTTTGACATAGCATTTAGCACAGGTGCCCTTAACTTGGCAACCGTAATTTAGCTACATATACCTCTAAGTATATGGATCTACTCAGAATCGCTAGCTGAGTCGATTAAGCCATGTCGGTCTGTCCGTCCGTCCGTCCGTCCGTCTGTCGGTAACCGATTTTTAGGCCTTACATTTTAAGCTAGAATAATGAAATGCGATCCTTGACCCGTGCTGTTCGTACAAGTATAAAATTATTCTAAATCCACCCACTACCAACCCCACTTTTTATAAAAACGTTATTTTTGCCAAACGGTAGAGAAATTTGAAAAAGTGACTGAACAACATGTGTAGTCAATCCCAACATCTATATTTTGTGTGCATTAAGTTTTTTGCCACGCCCACTTTTTGAGGGCGTTTTCAGTAATTTAAAAATAAAAATTAAATGATAAAATGATAAAAGAAATATTTCGCCCATACTTCATTTAAACCCACGCACACTTATAATTTCTTGGTGCCTAAATTATCATAGGTACTCTAGCCTGTGCGTGTGTGATTCTAGTACGATAGCGGACCTCCAGTTTAATTGAGACTCGGAACGGCGAATTTGTGATAAGATATTCTTGACAGTTGATGCTACTCGGATGATTTGTCAGATAATTACGGAAGGAAAGTCAGTGAAAAAATCTTTTAGGTGTCGCTAAGGCTGGGAATCGAGCCCAGACCTTCTGCGCGGCAGTTCATCATACTAACCATCTCGCCACTGAGCCCGTCAAGTGAGTGATAAAGCAAGGAATATGAAATACATTCACTACACCATTTGGAAAATGTAAAAGCATCTGTTTCTAAAAAAAACATATCAAGTTCCAGTAGACAGATATAATTTAAAATTGATATTAATTAAAAATTATAAATGCTTAAATTGTCCTTGATTGAGTTTATCATATGCATGTACATATATACTAACATCATTACCTGCCTGACAGAGTGCTTGTAGCAGTCAAAACACAGAGTATTTATTTGAACTGTCCATTCCTCGAGGCAAATAAGAACGACAACTGAACTACAAATTAAAATAATAATTTCACAGTAATTAATCATGACAATAGTGTGTTTCAATTTGGTTTAAAACAATATCTACGTTCATATCGTTAGAACATACGCCCGCAGCATATATCATGCGTCTCATTGTACATATCAACCTAACACGTTGATTTTCGTATGGTAAAAGCGTTTATGTACACATATCATATTAATGTTGACGATGGTGATTTTGGATATAACTAATGGCATGGGCTGTGCACTAGCGACGGGATACATGTTTAATTTAAACAATTCGAGGGTTGTGCTACGATCTCAATCGTATTTGCATAAATTAAATTTTAGTTTGATTTGTGCGGACTTCAAAGGATTATTCATTTTAAATTTGTATAAAAACATACAAATATGATCTGAAGTATTGTTGCATAATTTGTATCATAATCGATTATCGCACTTTAATGCAAATATGCAAATGTTTACGAATTTAACAATAAAATATACCGCTGCATATTTTTACGAGAAGTTGCAATCGGTAATTTTGAATCTAGGCAGTGGCCAAACATTTAGTATTTTGGTACGAATCTATACACACATAGAGTTATGCATTCGCATATAACACTTTTCATGTTACTATTTGTTCCGATCAAGAATGTTTTCGTTTCATGAACAAAAACGACTATTCAGTATTTTTTTTATATATCTTATATATATCCTATCCCATAGGGGTATATTCATTTTGATCCATAGAGAAATAATTTAGCTGGCTATAGCTTAAAGTATATGGATCGACTCAGAATCGTTAGCTGAGTCGATTTAGCCATGTCTATCTGTCCGTCCGTACGTCCGTATGTCCGTACGTCACCAGTTCTTGGGCCTTAAATTTTGAGCTAGAATAATGGAGTTTGGTACGCGTGTTTGTTGTTTCTCTCAGCAGAACAAGTGTCAGAACTTTTGAAATCAGCCCATTGCCACGCCACCTTTTGAGAAAATCGCAGTTTTGGGCCAAACCGTTAGAGTTTTCAGTAAAAAAAATGTTTTCGCAAACATTTTGAGCATCTCGAAATTTTTGATAAAAAATCATTGGTTATGGTAATATAAACACTTCTTTAATATATTATTTTAACCCACGCGCGTTTTTTGGAGGCATTTTCATACAAAAACCCTTTGTATACACTACCTCATAGCACAACCTCCGCCTCCGCCATGGTTACTCCACCGCCTTGAGCGACGACGTCTCGGTCGTAAAGGAGCCGCCTTGTCCACAGTTCGTCGGAAAACGCGGTAGATAAACGAAACCGCCGATCTATCCTGTATCAACCCTTGACTATCCAAATTGCTCGAGGCCATCACTCTTGCAGCGTGAAACCGAATGAGTTTCACCAGAAAATTGTCTATTCTGTTTATGTTTGCCCCTTTGTATAGGAACAGGTTGGAATAGTATTTTGTGTAGTCAGATACAGGTGTTCTGTGAAGACCAAGGCAGCTTCTCAAACACTGCCTTTCAAACACTCGTAGAACTTGTCAGTTTGTTGGTCTGTGCATGCAGCTGGAGGCTTAACGGCTAGATGGATTTACTTCAAATTTGAAATACCAACTCCCTGGATTAATATGTAGATTAAAAAAAAAACTGACATTAAATAAAAAAAAGCTAAGGGTAGCTCACTGGTAATGAGTTATATTTCTTAAAATCAAAACAATCCATCAACTTGAATGAAATTAAATAATATCGGCCATGTATTTTTTCAAATTAATTTTTTCATACATATTTGAATTTTTTTTACAGTTTTCAAAAAAAAAAAAAAATGGAAAAGTAATAGTAAAATAGTAGTAATAGTAATAGCCAGCGGGACGTCCCGATTGTAAGGCCAAACGTAAATGTCCCGCGAGGGACTGACACCGTCCCGCTTTCAACACATGTTCATTCTGCACAAGAGGAGCTATTATTACTTGACAAAATTTTATCATTTGAAGGATGTAATACAACATTTTAAAAAGCATTAACTTTTTCGATTTCTACGGATGGCAGCAATAGGGGAAACCGGAAAATGTTTCCAATATGTCTGCCATATTTCAGTTTTCAGAAAGGCATAAAAAACATATGAGAAGGCTACAATCCGCTGAGTGGATAGTTAAGTACCCTATCCCATCCCATCCTTTAGATTAATATCCCTAAAATGTGGGTTTTGTGGCAAAGACATATTAAAATTGAAACAGTCGCAAATTAATAAAATCTTATATAGGGGTATATTAGTTTTGATACATAGTTTGTAACATAGTGAAATAATTTAGCTAGGTATACCTCAAAGTATTTGGATGGACTCAGAATAGCTAGCTGAGTCGATTAAGCCACTCCCGTCCGTCCGTCTGTAGGTAACCGGTTTTTGAGCCTTAAAATTTGAGCTAGGAAAATGAAATTTGGTACATGTGGTCCCACATTTAAGTGATATTAGTTTAAAGTATGGGATAGGATAGGGTATAAAACGATCCACACAGTGGATGACATTTAGCTATCTGCTTACAAGAAAACAAAATTAGATTAATATCCCTTAAATGTGGATTTTATGGCAAAGATATATTAAAATTGAAACTGTCGCAACATATTGTTCAGACAGCTTGTCAAAATCTTGTATGGGTCGACCAAAAACAACGTTATTCTCCTGCATATGGTATGACGTAGGGTATAAAACTGGTTTTTGTATGAAAACGCCGAGAAGTGGGCGTGGGTAAAAATGATGTACGGAAGAAATGGTTGCATTACCAAAACCAATTATTTTGCATCAATTTTTTTGCGAAATGTTTAAAATTTTACCGAAAAATGTTTTTTGCTGAAAACGTCCCCCCAAACGAAATGTATACATTAGAATTGTCTAGATTTCTTGTTTAAACACATTTTCAAAATTTTTAACGGTTTGGCCTAAAATTAGGTTTTTGTAAAAAAGGGGCGTGACAGTTTGCGGATTTTAAATATTTTTACACTTGGTCGAACAGTACGTAAAAGGATCACATGTACCAAATTTCATTATCCTAGCTCAAAATCTAATTCCCAAAAACCGGTAACCTACAGACGGACAGACAGACATGGCTTAATCGACTCAGCTAATGATTCTGAGTCGATCTATATATATATCTATATATATATCCCATATATATGGGATGGGGTATAAAAATGTATGGCGCAACAGGCTCGTTCGGTTTTATTTTTTTAGCTTTTTAGCTCTTTTCTCACAACCATTCATGTGTGCGTGGTTACTTCTTAGCACAATGGCGGGACCTCCTGTTTTATGTAGAATCCGACCAAACAACAAAGGTACTTTGTGAAACATTAGATAAACATAGCTTTAAATTATCGCAAGTAAACTTCGGTTCAACTAATGTATGTTGCAACTAATGTATGTTGCATGGGGCAGCAACAAGATCCTTCCATCTGTCCCGATTCGCCGCGATTGGGCTTAGCTGTGAACACGATTGAACACCCTGGGACCGAGCTTCATTTAAGACAGATCCATTCGAAGGATTGTTGCGCTATAGTGCCGTTATAGGTTTCCTCAGAGTATGGCCTCTCCATCACCACTTCCTAGCATTGTGTCGGCATCCAATTTTTAGTCCTATTCCATAGTTCATCATTCGATATGGTTTGCGGCCACCGGATCTTCAGACTGCTCAAGATGTTTGCAGAGCATTTTCTGAAGCATATAACAGCACAGATTTAACGCCCGATTGGAAGAGTCTTAACATGGTGCGTAGAGACATGTTGCTGGAGTTCCACCAGGAGAAAGGATTCTTCTGGCTAAGTTTGTCAGCAAGGCCTATAGGCGTACCAGTAGGTATGCAGTAAAGTGGAAAGATTATAAATTCCTGATGCTTTTGTTCAAATCGTAATCACGCAGCTAAATTAAGAAAATAATTCGAAAAAAATCATTGATTTTTCATCATTCCATGTTATTTTTAATCACGAAAGTTAGTTTTGCACAATCTCAAAAACCACGTAAGACACACAATATATACCTACTGTCAGCATATCCGAATAGAAGTGCCTTTTGAAAGCACGTCAACTGTACAATACTATTAGTTATTCAAATTTACGCTAATAGCACATGTGCATAGAGACATAACATAGGAGCTACATAACCATATTTACAGCATATGCACATAATCCCCATAACCATGACCACTAAGCTCCTAACCACCAACAGCTGAACTGACCAACCAACTAACCAACCAGCCAACGGACCAAAAGAGGCCATCCTAAATCATTGCGGACATTCTCTTTGCCATTTGCAAATGGAATCTACGTTAGGAGAGCTATTTAATTAAGAAGATTGCCATTCATTTAATTTTGTCGTCATCCTAGTCGACATCGTCGCGTCGTCGTCGTCTTGCAAATAGCTGAAAACAGCTTTTGGATGAAGAATTTTTGATGCAGATTGTTCTTGCCAGAGTCTGAACTCGGTGACCGTATGAAATGCAGCAGTCAAAAAGCAAGGGCTTTAGTTATTTGAGGAGCGAAGTTGCCGCTTTTCATTTAGCTCGAGAACGCTTCGAATTCATTTAATGGCCTTTGTCAAGTGTTCGGGTACGGGTATTGTAAGCGTTGTGTTGTTTCGTTTTGTTTACCTGTAAACGCTTCATCCAGCCACGGAGATCCTTGCATGTGTTTGGCGCTAGTTTTCTTTAGTCGTTGGCAGTTGTCCATTAAATAAAGAATTTGCAATTTTGTCGGGTATGTTTGCCCATGCCGATTTCTTCAGCAATGACCTGATGTTAAAAAAAACGATAAAAACATTTTAAATGAAAAATCCAATCTAAAATAAACAACAATACACAAGTACACACATAAAGTGGATTATTTGTGTGTATCTTGCCTTTGGGAGGGTGGTCGTTTCCTATTTTTTTTTTTTAAATTTTGTTACTTCTGTTTTGGTCTGTTTGGTCATTTGTTTTGCTGAGTTTTGTGTCACATTTTTTGTTCCCTGCCGCTCAACATTCATTTATGCAAATAGAGACTTCTGGGAATCCCTGTGTGAGGAAATGTTTGTACATAGTAAGAATGCTGTTTGAATTTGGCAGCAAAATGGTTTTGCGAATTCATATGTAGCTATGTATGTGTACAATGTATATGCAAAGTACAAGTACATTCAATTATTATGAATTATATACATATTCCACATATTGAAAATGACTTTTTGATGATATTTCTACATGACAAAGAATGAAACTATTTTGCATTATGTCATCGCTTACTAGTGTTTGATGTACAATTGTATTAAATTGCTTAAGAATGGGGTGTAATGGTTAATAATTATACCGCTTAATACAGGATCTCGCTGTTAATTAAGGCGCTTCAGTAATCCGGAAGCTTGCTTTCGACGAATTGATTGAAATATGTAATTGCATCTTCATATGTTCGCGATTCTGTTTTTACATTTGTTTTTACATCCCCAGTATACGTACTATAGGGAAGTAGTGTTAGGGTTTTAGTGTTTTAATGTATCCCGAGCCTAAAAAAAAACATTTTTTTCTTCTTTTTAATATCCAATTTCACATTAACTAAATCAAAAAAATCTTCGAAATCACACTGGGCTTGATTGAGATAAAGTAATCGTTCACGAATGATTTGGCACAGTTAGCATATCAAAATCTAATAAATAATACTCAAGTACCTACAACGTCGCGTCGGTCGTCTTGAGGATTTTGGCACTTACGATCGCACTTCCGGCTTGACTTACATCCCACGAAACTAAATCTTGACAAGATTTTTTCATTCCCATTGCATAATCTTTCAAATGTATTCATATTAATAATAAAACAAATCGCATTTTTTGTTAACGGAATTTATAAAGAACTTATCTGAATATTTTTTGACGGGCTTAGTGGCGCGATGGTAAGTGCGATGAACTGCCGTGCAGAAGGTCTGGGTTCGATTCCCAGCCGTAGCAACACCTAAATGATTTTTTACTGGCCCTCCTCTCGTGATGATCTGACAAATCATCTGAGTAGTATCAATTGTCATGAAAAGCTTATCTCAACTTAGCCGTTCGGATTCGGCATAAAACAGGAGGTGCGCCATCGTGCTAAGAAGTACACACGCACACATGAATGGTTGTGAGAAAAAAGCTAGGCCCTGGGTACTAACGTGCCTGTTGAGCCATAAAATTATTTTTTATTTTGGGACGAGTGGTCCCCAACCATTGCCTATGGGAACAGGTTTCCATTTTGTTCGTAGCATTAAAGATTTCCCATATGGCAAATAATGTGTATCGCATATTATTCCAGCGTTACTTTTGGTGAATTTTGGATTTTCTGTTTGACTCTGACTAAGCAAAACTGTTTCCTCGTGCTGTTAATAGATGGACAATGTGTATATAGTTAAAATACTTAAAACAGAAACAAACCAAATATTTGCCGAGTGCTATGACCAACATTTTCGTCAGTCTCCAGAAATGCCAAAAAGTTTGGTAGTTACATTTCACATTTATTGTTTTGATAAAAATTATTATTATTTTTTTTTAAATCGATACAACTTAAATATTAACCTTAATCGAAATTGCTTTGCTCCTTCTTCTCTACAATAATATTGCAGGTAACAAGATATGTTGAATTTGAACAATTTCAAGCAGCAATAAAGACTGCGACGCATAACAAAATACTTTGATCTCTCCTGGTAAAGTTTATATTAATATTCGGATGAAAAACTTTTTTTTATTGAGGTAGAAGAGATAAACTTTGTTATTTCAATATCTACAAGTATATAGCTCAGTTTCTGAAGAAATTTCAAACTTATTTCTATTTGAAATTGTAAGCACGCCCAAAACGTCGCGAAATCCATATACTATGAATATGGACAAAACATCCGTTTGATAGAAGTCAACTCAATTTAGTAAGAAGAATAGTAGCAGTTTAAGTGAACAACGATAATGAAAATAAAAGTAAAATCTCATCGATTTAATAAGGAAGGGAGGCAATCACTGTATACATTTCGTCGGAATAAAAGATATAAAAACAAAAAATCCAGCGAAGAAAACTTGTTACACTTGAATATGCTTTGACAGCAATTGACAAAATGTATGTAAATAGGGGAATATGTGAAAACATTAAAAATCTGCAGTCAAACATTTTTGGGCATAGAAAACTAAAAGCAGATAATAACTATATATATTCCATAAATACTTACTTACTTAATTAAGTGGCGCTTCAGTCCGGAATGAACTTGGGCCTCAACTAACATGCCTCTCCAATTAGCCCGGTCCTTAGCTAACTGCCTCCAGTTGCGCAAGCCAAGTTGGTTGAGGTCGGTTTTTACTTGTTGGCGCCAATTAAAGTGAGGTTTTCCTCTACTGCGTCCGACGTCTGGCTGGGAATCGAAGACTCTGCAAGCCAAAGTATTGGTGTCCATTCGTCCTAAATGTCCTAGCCAATGCGGAGTTTTTTGATTTTGTTGCTATACAGTTCGTATAGTTCTTGGTTGAATTTTGCTCTAGAATTGACCAAGGATTTCTTCATCCGCTTTTAAGACAAATTCCCGTAGTACCATAAAGTTATATCTGTCAATAGTAACGTTCAATGTTCAATGATAGCCGAATATTTTTGGCCCCAATTGGATGATATGGACTTGGAGGACATGTGGTTCGCCATAAGCCACATATTGATATTTCATTGATATACAAAACCGTTTTTGAGTTATTTAAAAAAAACTTTTGTAGTGCTCTTATTGAAAAACCCTTTACTACAGAATTTGAAGGAAATTCGGTGTCCATATGAATTATAATGATTTTCTGTGATTGTCCAAACTGAAGATTCCGTTAAGGAATTCTTGAACCAAAACTATTTACGTGGAATTGTTGCAAACAGTATTATTTATGAATGAATCGAATTTTATTCAATTTATTCAAAAATTGTTTGCGAAAAATTGACAATTTTCCTTATATTTATGACCTAAATTCAAAAATTTTCGAAAAAGCTTGGTATTGTCAGAATTAATCAAAACGGTTAGAGTCGTTTTTGATTCGGTTTTACCAAAACCGTAATATGAATGGTACCATTCTTCCTCTGGTTGTTGACCCAAGTACCCAGTGTTACAAGTCACAGACCGACAGACGGACATAATTGTCTTTCCTATGACCTATGGTCAATTTATTTATTTTTTTATTTAAATACTTTCACAAAAATCAAACTTTAAATGCAAAATATTAATATACAGCATATATACACATATAAAATATTTTAACAATACATATAGAGATACGCACTTACATAGTTAGATTCATAATAGTGTAACTTATATAACTTCATAATTCTCGCAGGCCTTGTGAGGCAATTCCAAAAATAATGACATAATTTCTGCAGTAAAATGTTGCCACTTCAACATATTTAAACAACAGGCTATCCCCATTCATGCTCCTGTCCTGCTCCGCAAATATTACCCGGTTGTCCATTGCAATAAACAATGTGTTTGTTATAACAAACAAGCAAGGAAGCTAAGAACCCACTGTTGTAGAGAGAGCATGTGTTTAAGTGCTTCATTCTCAGAATAATGCATTAGTTGTATATAAAAAAGAACATAATGAAAACGTTGGGCAAGTGGCATCTGCAACTTTCACCCAAGAAAGTACAATAAAAATACTTAAGCAAAAGCATGAAAGAAGGGCAACACGTATACTAAAGGCCTGAAGGATTAATGCGGGCATAAAACAAGATTCTCCTGTGAAGTTTTTTGTTCGTTTTGTTAATCGAGCGAAAATTCAATTTTTATTCTTTCAAAGGCGCGGTCACAACTGCAGAAGACACATTTGATTGGAGTGTGCTTAGCAAATATACAGCCCAATACTGCAATTCAATTTTTCTGAGGCATTGCACACAATACGCGGAATGAAGAAAACGTGCTACAGGTATAGTTGTGTAGATATATATAATTTGGTGACAAAAAGCAGAAACTCCATCAATTCTGTTCTAGTTGTTGAAAAAAGGACTTTCAATTCTGCACCACTGTAAAAACATACATACTAGTTTACGTCCCGCTCAAGACAGGTAGAAATGATCATTCCTTTTGGACACAACCAATAAAAGCAAAAAACAACTTAAATATGAACGAGTTGTAGTTCGAAAGTGTGGAAAGTTGTTTGCTTTTGTTGAAAGATACGAATGCAACGGATAGAGAGAGGGTGTTGGAGCTCTCCGGAAACAGATATTCGGATATGGGCTATCAATTTTCTCCAAATACTCCTCTAATTGACGTATGAAACTGATGAGGAGGCGACCATTCCGTAGTTACGGTCATTGTTCATGATATCTTGGAACGCCCAGTAATGTGCTGTATATGAATGAATGTGCATAGTTGGCGATATGCACGGATTCACATTGGTGTTATTTTGGAAAATTAAGTGAAAAGCGATTTCATTTTATACGATGTGGTGTGAAGTACCTACAGTTGAAAAGGTTTTGGCGGTGCTCCTTTTGATATAAGGACACTAGAAAATATATAAAATAGTGCATTTCAACCTATAAAAGCAAATTCATGACATAGACAACCTATGAAATAGATTGCCGAACAGGACAAAATGAGCAAGTATCTTAGGTCTGTACATGCATTTATAAGATAATTGGTCTCGAAACTTAAAAGTTAGTTAATTCCCGGTCTAGCATGTGTTTGTATAAAGACGGATAATCTGATTTTACTAAACTCATAACCATAAACCAGGCCGGGATTTGTATCGATGATATATTATACAAAAGAAAAGAAAAATGTACCAAAACAGATTAGTTTGTTCTATTAGTTTAGTTAAACCATCGAATAAAATGGCTGGCCGCGACGTGGTGGAATCTTTTGCGCTTTCAATCCCCTTCATCAAGTCTATGACACAAATACTAACCAGTTCATTAGATATAGAATAGACGGAATATAGATATTGAGATTGTCTAGATATCTTGTTCAAACTCGTCATACCATCAGTCAAAATGAAGCCAGCATACCTTAAATTTTTTTTTCATCTTTACTATTTGTTGTGTTTCAATTTGGTTGCTTAACAATTCTGATTTGTATATGCAAAAGACGCATATGTGACAAAATGTATCAAAATTAACTAGGTATGTGTTACTGGAAGGGATGCAAAATATTATACTGAGATTAATACTTCATTAATATAATACAAATGTATGCATGTCCTTATCTGAATTTTAATAATTGAAATCCATGCATTTTTCGTATCATATATTATTAATCTTTAAATATCATAATTGTTTATCTTATTCCTTTTTTGTACGTTTATAGTACTATAGCAATCATGAGCAGAAAGGACGTAATGAATTGGAAAATCGATAGATTATGAATGCTCAACTCAGCGAAGTCCAATTGTACAATGGTATTCATAAAAAAAGATGTTTAAAATAGGACCAAGCGTGAAAACTATAAAATGTTATGGGGAAAAAATAAGAAGAACATGCAAAAAACGCGTAATGTTCGTCTCAAAAGGATTGCACTTGATGTTGAAATCCCAGGACAGGAAATTTCCTTGTGATTTTCAAGTCATACTACTATCCCATTTGAAAAGAGATTGTGATGATGTTGATAAAGAAAAAGCAAGGAATTTACCGAGAAGGGTATGCATGAAATGAAGATGAAGCATAAAATAGAAATGGAATATTTGATAGGAAAGCAGACACACGAAAATATACGTCCTGAATTTTGCATTTCAATTCGCATCTGTTGGGGCAAAGAAGGAAATATGAAAGGAAAAGAGATTGAAAATTAAGGATCAATATGCATAAAATGGGAAAACACCTTCCATATTCATGTAGTATGCAACACATGCTATGTAACGTGGCTTTGGGTAAACAATTGCAAAGCCTTCGGCCGATTTATATTTTTAGACTATTGATGTGTTAATTTGTAAACTTCTTTTTACAGACATTTACCCTTCCAAAAAGGTACGAATGTCTGTTTACACAAAAGTTTGATTTCCATTTATATGTAACACATGGAAAACATAGGGATGCAAATTCTAATGATATCCCTAAAATATGATTGTTTTCAAATTTGTTTTGTTGTTTTGGAAGAAAAAAATTAAAATTATTGTCCTTCTGCAAAAGGCCTATTATTATTGAAGTTTAATGAGGTAATATAAATTAAGAAAAGATATGTCATAGTATTATCACCGATTTAAAGTTTGTGCTTTGAAAACCTATTTACTTACTTACTTACTTACTTACTTACTTACTTACTTACTTACTAACTAAGGAAAACAGATTGAAAATTAAGGATCAATATGCATAAAATGGGAAAACACCTTCCATATTCATGTAGTATGCAACACATGCTATGTAACGTGGCTTTGGGTAAACAATTGCAAAGCCTTCGGCCGATTTATATTTTTAGACTATTGATGTGTTAATTTGTAAACTTCTTTTTACAGACATTTACCCTTCCAAAAAGGTACGAAAGTCTGTTTACACAAAAGTTTGATTTCCATTTATATGTAACACATGGAAAACATAGGGATGCAAATTCTAATGATATCCCTAAAATATGATTGTTTTCAAATTTGTTTTGTTGTTTTGGAAGAAAAAAATTAAAATTATTGTCCTTCTGCAAAAGGCCTCTAATTATTGAAGTTTAATGAAGTAATATAAATTAAGAAAAGATATGTCATAGTATTATCACCGATTTAAAGTTTGTGTTTTGAAAACCTATTTGCTTACTTAGTTACTTACTTACTTACTTACTTACTTACTTACTAACTAACTTGCGTACATACTCTTCTGCGTCAGACGTCTTTTCTGGGAATCGAAGAATCTACGAACGGAGTATTGGTGTCCATTCGTTTTACATACCATATTCCATCAACGCAAATGGGAAGGAAGATTTTTCGAAGAATCCACTTTTGACACGGTCCATGTTTCAGTGCTATCGGATCTCCTTAGTAGTTCGATTGAGGGCTTTACCATTGACTTGCCTTCTTAGCCGAAAGAAACAGCGATTGGCAATTCTTTTTTTTTTTAATTTCTGACGAGATGTTGTTGTCAGAGTAAATAGCAAAGCCGAAGTAGATAAAGTTTCCTTTCATGTTAACAGCATGTGCTTACTCTTACCTCATTTACTGCTAAACCCATTTTCGCCGCTTCGGATGTAGTCTAATCTGAAGATCAAATTTTCGATGACTTTTTCCAAAATTTGTGGCCGTATATCGGGAATAACCCGGCGAATGTGGTCCTCCAAGTGGTCAATCTTTTCGGGCTTAACGGCGTAGACTACCGACTTCACAGATTACCTTTTAAGGAGCTGATAACAAAAATCAGACAATATTTTGGCCCACTTATCAACAGTTACAGCCTATACAGAAGTTATAATGCAGACAACAAACTTAAAAATTATGTCGATATATTGCTCAATAATTTCCCTTGAAAAGAGACTAGATTTCTTCAACACACTGAAATATGTCAAATATGTCTGCTTTCGGAAACAAGGCTATCCACGAAACATAAGCCCTCTTTCGATGGCTTTAATTTTATCCCATGTCACTCAGGTAGAGGAGCAGAAGTTGTTTTAGACCAAAGATATAAGTACAGACTGAAGTTCCTTTCCAGAGCGACATCTTTTCAGTATGCCTGGTAACCAATACAACACGCTGTAGTTCTGGGTCACACAAACATGTTTTGATAGGAAGCATTTGCATTCCCTCCAATGCCGGTGGACGATTACCTAACGAGCTTGACAGACTTTATACTGTTATCAACTCATTTATTGCAGTTTTGCTTGGGAGTGATTTCAATGCACGTCGTTTAGATGGGGTGACACACTTCATAATCAAAAAAATAAACAAATATACAGTTGGTTTGAAAACGGGCCTTATTTGGGTATACACCTAATTGCTCCTAAAAGCCCCACTTTTCCCAGATCATCGTCCGTTGTTGATAAATTTCTTTTTTCCACATCCATCACCAGCAATAACCTGAGTCTTTTAGTTTATCAAAATCTTTTGTGGTTCCACAAACAAACAACGTATTTTTATTGCAAATGCCTTGGGGTGGGTTATACCAATGTTTTTTTTTTTTAGGAAAACGCACCCAAAAGTGCGCGTGGATGAAAATGACAGTGGCAAAACACTTTATACGGACAAAATTATATAGATATTGTTATTGCCTAAATCTGTCTTCCAGACAATTTTTCAAGACAAGTTTTACACTTCTTCTGCCTCGTTGGACAGAGAGTCTACATACCAACTTTTAACTTTCTAGTTCAAAATTTAAGGACCAAAATTTTATTTAGCTAGCGATTCTGAGTCGATCCATATACTTTGAGGGATATATGCCGAAATTTTTTCTATATGTTACAAGCTTAATGTCAGAACTAATACCCTATATGGGATAGGGTATAAATAGATCGGTCCTTCGCTTAAGAAGATAAAATTATCAAAATCTTGCAATTTTTTACAGTTGCAAAGATTCTAATTACAGATAAAGAATGGAGTTTTCTAACTCCAATAATCTTGAACTTTATTAAAAACCTGTACATCGGTCCGAGGTGAACGGCCAAGTTGGGAGGCTTCACTGAACAATAATAGAAATTTATCGGCGTTAAAGGGCCTAACACAAAGAACTGCTAGTAAAAGATTTAGTCAATATTGCGGTAGATAGACACAACAATTCAGTTCTCTGGATAGGAACTGCCTGGAAGTGGTTAGCGGGAAATCCATATGCGGCCGATTCAAACAAAGTGCTTCAAAATGAACAATATCAGATAAACGACAAGTTCTTTGGAATCAGACAAGACATCACGCAAAAAATAAAACACGTGATATAGGAGATCAATACTGGAATAAAGGATACAACTTCGATTTAATAACAATTTGCATTTTTGCAGAGAAATCGCATTTCAAACCTAAAAATGTCCTTACGTCGAAGGCATATCGTCCGCGAATTAACTGTGAAATTTCAGATTCTTTTGTTGTCAACGAAGAGTTATAGTTAAAACGTGTTAAGGCAGAGGAAATAATAAGACAAATTGGACTTAGGATTGCAAATGAGTCTAAAAAAACTTTTCACTGACACCGACACAATAATTTCTAACAGCTTTACATTGGCTTGAAAATGGTGGGCAGTATGACGGAAACGCAGACATGCACGGTATATCTAAATCTACGCCATGCAGAACTGTCCGTCGTGTTTGTTCAGCCATTGTTGATGCTTTCTTTGAAAATACTGTGCGTTGGCCAGAAGAACAGGAAAGCATTCGTGAACGGTTCTTTAATATTGCCGGTAAATATAATCTACCTTACAAATCCATGTACTTAAGATAATGATTATTAATTTCTTAAGGTATGCTATTTGTTTGTGGATGTATCGATGGAACGCTTATTCAGCTAACGAGTTAATCAGCGTATGTCGATAGACACGGAAACCATTCAATTAATTGTATGTTGGTTTGTGGTCCCGACTATTCATTTTATAATGCATACGTTAATTGACCCGGTGGTGTTCACGATGCGCGAGTACTCCGAAGAAGCCCGTTATTTTCAACATTTGAAAACGGATTCCGGCGTTTTGCTCACTGCGTTTTACTTGGGGATACGGGATATCTATTTAAAGATTGGCTGATGACACCGGTCACAAGAACGTCATCTGTTGAAATCGACCGCTATAATAGAGCCCATATATCACCGCGAAGGATCATGGAGAATGCGATTGGTATTCTAAAAAAAAATTGTCTTGCTTCAACCATTCGAGAGTTAAACCAAGAAGGGCAATTCAAATTATAAAGTGCTGCATAATTTTGACGAACATTTGCCGAAAAGATGAAACCAATGGCCAATAACATCATTGAATAGCCAACAATCTATGAAGTAGAAGAAGAAAACCTATATGACAACTTAGACGGCGGAAACACATTGAGTTATAATTTAAATTATTTTTCTTGAAACTAAAAAAAAAAAAAAAACTCGTAGCTTCAAAAACCTATATTAATTTTTTTCGAAATATTTTTGTACACTTTTTTTCTTAAAATTAAAATTCAAAATTAAAAAAAACATAAACATATTTTTGTTCTGTTTATTAATTTTTGTCCTCGGTGTTATCAGTTAGAGAGCTTACAATTTTGTAAGAAACAGTTGTTGCTTACAACTTTGCAAAGTAAATGGTGAAACGGTTTTTTTTTTGTATTTGTAAATAACAAATTCAATTTCCCCTGATTTTTTTCTCTTTTTAACAAATATGTTGGAATTAAGTTTGTAGTTTGTAAGACAGAAAAAGTTCCTGCATAATATGTAAATGCGCTCCCAAGTCTGATTTTTAACATAATGCACAAATTGTGTATTCATCCTAAACAATTAGTTTACAACTTTACAAGTGGCTACTGTACTTACTTTTAACGTTGAAATTTAAAAAATACGTCTAATTAAAAATGAAATTACTTTGTCAATGTACTCGCATTGCTAGAAAATTAAAGTTTTTAATCTAATCAGTCGCTGCTGATATTTCAATGTAGTGTTACCTATACATAAACATTACCCCTCACGCAACCTATATAATTTGGATTTGGTTCCTTAAAAGAATACTCAACGTCAAGCTACAGAACAGGAATAATAGCGCTGGGATTAAATATAAATTCTAGTTGCTTCCGCAAAGCAATCCCCCTCCCCCCACCATTCTATGCAAAAACACACAGATTTACCGTAAATTAATATGTACTACCTACAACATGCTTTCGTACCACTTATACTAGGCGTTTTTCGTTTTCTTCGCGGAAAAATATTTCATTGTAACTGTGAGTGATTGTTACCCTCAACACTTCGCAACTGGTGTAAATGCAAAACAGAAAAACATCATCAAGTTTTTTCCTGTTTCGTTGTATTTTGATATGTATATACATATATAATTAAGGACTAGTAGAATTTACATTCACCACATCACCCACTTGATATTTCTACTAATTATTATAAACGGATCAACGCCAAAAGGATTTTTTAGCATCCTTGTAACAAAAATGTGATGAATATGCATGGTGTGGTTGTGTTACCCCTCGTACAGCGCAATGCAATATAACCGCAAATGATGACGATCTGGTAACACTCATCTACCCACTTCCCCCAACACAGTCCATGACAACATGGCCTCGGTGCATTCGCAAAGTGCGATGTACTCGAGTAAAGTACTTAAGACAGTTCTCGAAAGGTACTAGACTAAATTTTCCTTTGCGTTCACAAATTGTATTCCTCGAGGACCTTTAAAAGAAGAGAATGAAATTCAGGTATAAGAACACTGAAAGTGCATGAGCATATATAAAATTAAATAAAGGAAGCTCTGAAGTTCTTCACGGTTTTGTTATGCGTATTCGTTACAAAGCGATTATGTATTGTAAGTCCCAGCCATTTCAAGCACTTTTTGAAAAAACGGTATGTAGCCTTTTTAATTATAAAAATGTTTTCTATTAAGTTGTGATGAGGTTTCTTAATCTGCGCGTATTTGACACATTTTATTTAGCGCCATTTGACAAATAGAAAATAATTTACCAAGCAAATACTTAACATTTATTTTATTTGACGTCGTTGTGTAAAACATATTTGTACAACCGAAGGATACCTTCTACCCATCGTTGATTTTTCTCCTTTCGATATACTCATAGATGAAAACATATGTATTGGATAAATAAAGGTATGTACTTGTATAAAATTAATTTCTTATCCTTTAGCATCCCGGTTTTCAATTAAATTGCCAACGATTAAATTCTAAAATCAACCTATTTAGTATAAACCATACCACTTGAATGCTTTTGCTATATGACACCCCCTTAGACTCACTTCCAAAATAAATGGGGGACGCTCTCAAACCAACACCTTCTAATATTATTCTACACCCACCACCCACAACCATCAGTCCATATAGATTTTCGGCTTTGTGTATACCGGTTCTTGCTTGAAATGAGGTGGGAAATTCTTTTGTACCAGAGCACAACTTAAATGTGTTTCCTGGCCAAATTGATTCCCTGCACATTAAAGACGACAGATAAATAAGTAATCAATCTAAGTTGTAAATTTCAAACACCTAAATCGATTTAAAGAAATCGTTACAAGTTTTTTAGAATTTATTAGAAAATTAAATTGTTTTTTTTTTTTAACAAAACAAATTACAATAATTCGTACAGATGAGTGCATGAGAAACCTAAAATTGAAATAAGTTAGGTATTGTGATGTTCCTTCAGTTTGGATTTTACATCACAGCTTGCTGTTGATTGTCGACAGCTCGTTCAAATATATATCTTATTTTATTGGGACGCAGGGCTGCCAGTGCTGAGTGTAGCAAATCGCTGAAAAACACGAAGTAGTTTTAAAAAAATTGTAGCAGATAATAAAAAAAATGTATAAAAAAATAAATTAATTTCTATTTTGAACGAAAACATAATATTGACTATTTATTCGTTTATCAATTAATCAATATTATAGTACAAAATGAAAATAAAAATTTAATTACGGATTTTTTAAACTGCTTTTTCGGCTATTGAAATCGACTGTGATTTGTACACCCTATTTGTTTTGATACATAGCTTGTAACATAGAGAAATAATTTAGCTAGGTATGCCTTAAAGTATATGGATCGACTCAGAATCGTCGAGTCGATTAAACCATGTCTATCTGTCCGTCCGTCCATAGGTAACCGGTTTTTGGGCCTTAAATTTTGAGTGTACAAATTTTCAAAATCCGCCCACTTTAAAAAAAAACGTTATTTTTGGCCATACGGTAGGGAGATTTGAAAAAAAAAAAAGACTAAATAACGCCCATTCTTTTGGTGAGTTTTCAGTAAAATCGTTTTTCGGTAAAATTTTAAATATTTTGAAAAAAAATTTGATGCAAAATTAATATTATTGGTCATGGTAATATAAGCATTTCTTCCATATATCATTTTAACAAACGCCCACTTTTTTGTTCATACAAAAACTATGTGTACCTATACACTACTATATATCTAGCATAACCAGGCGAAAAACGTTGTTTTTGGTCGAACCATAAAAGATTTTGATAAACTGAAATAACGATGACCATACAGTGGATTGTAGACTTCTCATATGTTTTTTTCTTTCAAAAACTATTAAATGAAAATAATAGATGTGCCCTCACCACTACTTCTCAATTCACTTTTCATATCGACTGATGCACATAAATGCAGCGTATGTTCTTTTTCTACATGATAATAAGTTGGGTTAGGGTCAGATTAAGATAGATATTTATTTCGTATATAAATTTACAATAGGTTAGTTACCACACATTTTACAATACAGAGATATGATAATATGTATCTTTCTTCTGAAACATGATTTTAAACATAATTGAGCAATTAACATCGAGGAAAATATAATAATACTGAAGGAAAATACGAAAAAAAACCTTCAATTTGAATATATATAATAATATAAATAATAATAAATATAATTAATAATAATATAGCGACACTATTGACTAGATAAATAAATAAAAAAAAAAAAATAAAAATAAATAAATAACTTAATAATAATAATAAGGTACGTAGTGATATTTATTGATATATGGAAATATGTAGATAAATAACTAAACATATAAATAATTTAACAGTTAAACGAATAAATAGATTAATAACAATTGAACGAATAAATAAATTAATAACAATTAAACAAGTAAATAAATTAATAACAATTCAAACGAATAAATAAGTTAATAACATAAAGTATAATTTAATAAATAATAAGGTAAATAAATAAATAATCATAACTGCTCAAGGAGGGAGAGTTTATTAAATGGTTCTTGACTATTTATCTAAATTAATTCATAATTAAGTTTTGTATAAGAGGGTTATCAGAAAAATTACAGCGGTCCAAAAAACGAAGATTTAACTTCTGGATTCTGTCAACGACCAATTCAACATTCGCTCTATTATGAAGATTCGAAGTTGAGTGATGCCACGGTAAATTGAGCATCATTTTTAATAATTTGTTTTGGGATATTTGTAATTTTTTAATATGGCACATTGCAATATTTCCCCATACTTGGCAACCATAGAGAAGAATAGCTTGGAAGATCACTTTATGGATAATTATTTTGTTTTCATTCGAGAGCATTGACTTCCGATTTATAAAAGGGTATAGTATTTTGATAGCAATGGCAATTTTCTTTAACGTGTTGGCAACATGAGTGCTAAAAGTTAATTTGGTGTCTAAATATATTCCTAAATATTTGACAGACGCTTCCCAATTTATGTTCATGCCATTTATCTGCAATTGTCTATTGGGAAGATAACAAGCTTTTCTTTTTCGGGAGAAAAAGATGGCTTGTATTTTTTCCTCATTTAATTTAATTTTCCATTTGTTGAAATAGTTTTCTAATATTTTCATCGCATTGATTAAGTTACTCTCAATGTCAAGAGCAAAAACATCTGATGAAAAAATTGCTGTGTCGTCAGCAAAAATAGCTGCTTCACAATTAGGTAAAGCAGGAAAATCGGACGTATAAAGGTTATACAGAATAGGCCCAAGGACTGACCCTTGAGGGACACCGGAATCAAATAATACTAAGTTTGAGACACCACTATTAACGTGCACTTAAAACAACGACCAGACAGGAAACTGTGGACAATTTTACAAATATAAATAGGAAAGTTGAAATTAATCATTTTATAGATAAGTCCGTCATGCCAAACGGTATCAAAAGCCTTTTCGATATCTAGTAAGATCATTCCAGTGGATTTGCCCATCGAACGATGCATTTTTATATGGTTATGTATCCTAAGCACTTGATGCGACGTACTGTGAAAACGTCTAAAACCAAACTGCTCCTTAGGGTAAAGATTGTTGTCCGAAATAAACTTTAATAATTTCTCTTTTAGAATTTTTTCATAAATTTTGCTAAGACTGCTTAGCAAACTAATTGGTCTATAACTTTCAACTTTCTCAGGAGGCTTACCAGCTTTTATTATTGGTATTACCTTAGCAATTTTCCATTTATTAGGAAAGTAATGCATTTTAATACATGAATTCATAATGAATGTTATAAATTTAACTCCTGATTTTGGCAGTTGACTGCTAAGCCAAACGTTGCGAGTTCAAGCCCCAGCTTCGGCAGCATTTGTTTTCTACGAAAAATCGCCAGCTTATCTGAGGCCACCTGTGCGATAATGTGACAATATTAATCTATGTCTCCTCCTCTGTGCCACGTAGGTGTATGTTATATGTCTTTCCTTCTTTGTATCTATCTGTCTCTCTCTGTTGTATTAATGTCTTGATCTGTCCCAGCCGATGGCCTCAGTCGCCAGTGCTGTTAAGTGTCTGTAGTTCGTTGCATTCATGTGCGAAGTACTGTGATGTCCAATGTCCAATATTTTGTATAAGGTCGATACCTCCAGCTTTTCGAATTTTTAGATCCTTTATTATAAATTCTATATCGTCGATAGTTATATATACATCTGAATAGGGCGTACTGTTGTTGTTTAGTAACAAATTTTGAACGGCACTATTAACTAAAACATTTGTATTCACATCTCCTAAGTTAGATGAAATAGCATGATTTTTAGTGAAGTTGGATGCAAGTGCATTTGCTTTGTCTTGGTCTGAGCAAAAGATATTGGTGGAATCCTTCAGAAATGGCAGTTGCCTATTTTTGTTTTTTACTACCTTCATTATGTTCCAAAATGGTTTCGAGTTTTTATCGAGAGAACTTAGTTTCTTATTCCAATCTTTGTTTCTGTGCTCGTTTATAAGTTTTGATATGAGATGGTTTAGAAGAGAAACTTGATATTTAAAACAAAACTGACGATATCTCTGCCAATATCTTCGATAAGCATTTCTTTTTTTTATAAGTTCTAACACGTGTGAAGGCAGCTTAGCAACAAAAACATTTTTGTGAACTTTTGGAACACTTTTCTCAACAGATTAAAAAGGTGTGACTTTCCAGATTTGCAAATATGCATTAAAATTTGATCTTAGATATAAAAATATGAGTCAATCGAAGTGGAAATAAGTTACAGTTAATAAGTATAAGCTACATGCATGAATACAAAAAAATAAATGAGGTAGATCTACTACATATTTACATTGTATATTGGCATACATTATATATGTGTATATATTATATTATATGTAGATTAAACTCACACATATGGTTGCTTTTGCATAATGATATTTCAACAAGCATAAATATGTGGTCAAAACCAAAAAAAAAATGATAAGGCTACATTCCACTGTGTGGATCGTTTTATACCCTATCCCATCCCATCCTTAAAATTAATATCCCTGAAATGTGGGTCTTATGACAAAGAAATATAAAAATTGACATTGTCGCAACATATTGTTCAGACAGTTATCAAAACCTTGTATGGTTCGACAAAACAAGTTTTTGTCCTGCATATCATATGGTCACTTTCTTTGTCACTGTTTCATCAGATTAATGGAGGGTTAGGTGGTTTATAGTTGGTCCTTGAGCGTTTATCATTTGTTTATAAGAATTGTTAATACTGAATTTTAAGAAAAACAGTGGATGTGTTCATATGACAGAGTATTATTATTTTCCATCTCATACTGTTGAAAAGAATTAAAAACAATGCTACTATTGACGTTAGCAATAACGCCTTGAAATTGATTTACCATAATAAACTTTGAACTGAGTTTTCAGTACTGAGAAAACAATACTGAAAATTCAGTTAAAGTGGAAGTGACAGTTAAAGTATGACTCAGAATTTGAAATAAGATTAAAGTCGGCATTTTAGTTTTTTTTTTTCTAGTAAGAAAAGTTACATCTAGTCGAAAACTGGACCAACTATAAATATTAAACTGTTCCAGCATTTGTGTTTAGAAATCAAAATCATCTGACAATGATTTGATCTAAGTAAGGCAAATTGAAAAACTATTTGTATATAAATTAATCAAATATGATAAAAACCGATACGTGCGTCAAACAACTTTACATATTCCGAATTCTTCTTGTTTCAAATAGGACATTCGATAGTCTGACAGTTATTGCAATCGTTTCAAAGTAAATCACTTATGTCACAGCAAAAACACAATTCTGACTATGGAATCACATTTACTACTCGTAAATTATTCCTCTCTGTCAACAATTGTTAAAAGTTCTATGAACTGCTATGCTCACAAGGGACCTAGCCATTCAACCGTCCATAAATTTCAAGAGTACCAACTAGATAATCGAATTCCTCTTCATAGTTTCATACTTATATCTTTTATTGAAAAATTGCCACCAAACTAAAGGGAACATTTATTTGCAAAATTCATAAGAAAAAAAACGAAATCTATATCCTTGGCTGAAAGACGCTTTTCACTCTCATTGAATAATTTCGATTTGAATACGCGATTCTGCGCCAAGTCCGACATTTAGATGAAAAATCTGCGACATTTGCATATGTAAATCGATTATAATAAATTTCGAGAGGATAAAATTATTTCTGAAAGTATATACAAACATATATATTTGCGTACGGGGTTCCCAAAGTGTTTCTTAAATGTTGTGGCCCAATAGGGGTTGCGAGCCATCTTACAATAGCAGTAATGCGAAAAGACAAAAGCTTAAAACAACTCCTGGGAAATACTATTCAGATATTGTATCTTATACAAATTCAATGGTATTTGTGTGAAACACATCAGCAATTTTGAAGAGGTTCTTAGGAAATCCGCTATGCATTTAATGGCCCTTTTAAGGGTCATCAGCTCCAACGAAATTCTCAGCTAAAAAAGAATATAGGAATTTAAAGGTCTACCCAGTACATACGTAGATAACTATATAACGGCAATAAGAAATTGATAACGTAAAGTGCTTTGGAAGCAATAATAGATATTTTTTTGGTAGTCTGAAACCAAGTGGAATACTCGCATATTAATGAAATTGCACGTTCTTGGTTTCATAAAAGAACAACTTGAAATGCCCACTGAAAGAAGAACGAGATAACAGTATTATTATTGAATTATTGTTTAATTTTTATACATATACATTATACATGTACAAAAGTAAGTCCGAAATTTAAACGCTTGAGTTTTTGCTATCGTTTGCAACAAAGAGTTGTTATACCAATTTTTTTTAAATTAAAAGTAAGCCACGAAGGCTGGTGAAATTCGGAAGACTCAGCTTCTTATTATAATAAAATCCTTTATACATTATATACATTCATAATATGTCTATCTGCATTATCTCTCTATGCTACAAGCTATGTCTCAAAACTTAAATACATCTAGAAATAAATGTGTCTAGTGACATTACATACGTTTTTATATAAGACTATATAAGTTCAAAAATAAACCCGATGATTCCTTTTTTATTATTACGTGCTCACTTCGACCAATTGAGCAGGCTATTTGCCGGTTCGAAAAGCTTTTCGAAAGGTAAGCTACTTACGAATTCATCAAATTTTCAATTTAAACACCAATTTAAAAAGTACGTATAATTAACCGAAATAGTTGTATATGGTACAGCAATAAATTTTTAAAACTACTCCTTTAAGTTTCAACCAAGATACTTTTTTTTTAATTTTATAAATTAAACAAACTCAAAAAGTGTTATATTGCGAAAATAGCATGTTCTATTGTATCATCCTCGTAAAGATTTTAGCAAAAAAAGGTGTTTTCGGTAAAATTTCAAAATATTCGAAAAAAACTTTTGATGCAAGATCATTGGTTATGACAATATTAACATTTCGTCTGCATATTGTTTTTAAACACGCCCAACTTTTGAAGGCGTTTTCATACAAAAACCATTTGTATACCCTGCGCCATACAATATATTCAGGAGAAAAACGTGGATCCTTGTCGAACCATACAAAGATTTTGATACTGTCTGCACAATATGTTGTGATTTGTTTTATGTTTCGTTGCCATAAAGCCCAACTTTTAAGGTATATTCATTTTAAGGATGGGATGGGACAGGGTATTAAGCAATCCGCACAGCGGACCGTAGCCTACTCATATGTTTTTATATTGTATATACTTTGGGGTAGGGTATACAAATCGTTTTCATAACAAAACGCCCCAAAAAGTGCTCATATTAATATAACTAAAGTTTTTGTTTCGAAAGTTTATTTCGAATATCTTTAAAATTTAGAGTCCTAATCGCATATAATTATGATAATAGCGTAATTTCAAACAAACCTTAAGTCTTATCATTTAAGCGAAGTAATGCGATGTTATTGGATAAAGCTAAAAATTCGGTTAAGGAATTGAAGAAAATCGGTCTAGCCGCTTAGGCTGGAAAATCCATTAAAGACAGGCGGACCAAAAGACCTACACGATGTACCCCAGTAGAAATGTTAAAAAAAATGCTCGCTTCAAATAATAAGATATCTTTTGTTTATTGCCTGATCGGGATTTTTAAGTTCCCTCTAAAAAGAAAGGCATGTAGTGTGTAGTGTATATACTAAGTATTGCGAGATACTACGATTCAAATGTATAATAGAATACATGTACATTTAAAAAGAGTTTAATAACAAACACAAAAAACATATGTTTCTGTCAGACACAACAGGGATATGTATAAGTGCATTTCTAAAAATCCTTTCGTCGGATTTTCGGAGCAAAATATATATTAATTATTTTTGTAAAGATACCAGAAAGTAATATATCAGTATATGCATGCTTGGTGGAATTGGATGGTTAAATACATTTTTCAAACTTCATAAAAAGTTGTTCGTCCATTGAGGAGATACACTCATGCAATATACATAGGTAAGTGTGGGTAACAGATTCTTAATGAATGTGTGTATTAAAAACTCCATACAAGTGGTATTCCTGTAGATATAGTTTTACCATAATCTCGCCATAGAACTTTTTCATAGGTAAACCTAAGGGAAGCCTTTGTGCAGTGCAACCGCATTTATAAATCGGCTTGTTAGTTAGGAACAAGAGTTTCTTGTGGTCCAATGGTTTAATTTTTTTTTTAATTTTAGGTACAATATCTTTAATTGAAATTTAGTTTGTTATTTGTCTTGAAATTGTTTAATTAGAGAGTTTTATCAAGTTATTAAGCTAATTATAAACTAAGTAAATGACACATTGATCTATGTTTAACTTTGCCGTAGTTATGTATTTTGAAAAATAAAATTTTAAATATAATTTAAATAATTGTTTGTTGATATAGACTACCAACGTTTGTTTGTACTTATATTATCTATTGGTGTATTTCTTTTTGTATGATAAAAGATACATACCAAAAGATTTGATTTAATATATGTTCCTTATCAAACGGGAACACGACTTGGCCGTATGCTCCACTTATGGATCCTTCTGATATCTCGTAGTTATTTCTCTATTTCCAGGCTTTAATTCAGAGCTAGAGTGATGAAATTCGATATATAGATGACTCTATCCGACGAAGCACAACAAGTGTAAACATTTTTAATATCCATCCACTGCCACGCCCCGCTCTCAGAAGGATATCGTTTTGCAAAACTTTTGATGAAAATATTTCGAGAAAAGTACTATGATCATTTCGTCTTGAGATCATTTTAAACAACATTTTTGGGGTGTTTTCGTAAAAAATAAAATTTGTAAAGCCTACCCATGATATATGCAATAGAAAGACGTATGAGAATACTACAATCCGCTATGCGGATTGTTTAATACCCTATCCCATTTTAATCCTTAAAATGAATATCTCCGTTATGGGCGCTATGGCAACTAAATATTGTAAATAACGTTTTCACAACATGTTGTTCAGACAGTTTATCAAAATCTTGTATTTGAGGGCGTTTCAGAAAAACCATTTTTCGGTAAAATATTAAACATTTCGAAAAAATGTTGATGCAAAATCGTTGGTTATGGTAATATAAACATTTCTTTTATGCATTATTTAAAACCACGCCCACTTTTTTGGAGGTGTTTTCATACAAAAACCATTTTTATACACCATATCATAGCATAATACAAACGATCCGCACAGCGGACTGCAGCCTTCTCATATGTTCCTTATCGGGTTTAAATATCATCAAACATCCCAAAAATCATTCCAAAACTCATTAACCAATAAAATTATCTCGATGAATCCTGATCCGAGAAATTATTTAATCTCAAATATTTTTTATTTTATATATGTGTCCATTAGGCAGAATGTACTCGTAACACAACATAAAGCTTTTAGTAAAAGTGCTTAAACACTCCAACCTGTCTAATGCCAAAATGTTCAAGAGCAGAAATAAATATATTTATTAATTCCTGTATGGTGGATTTATTGGCAAATTCAAGGAATCGTAGCCGGGCTAGAACAAAATCTACAACTAAAGTGGACGAATGTCCAAAGCAAGTACATACTTCTATTTATGGGGGAATTTCGTCAGAGGCAATTCCAGTGAAGTTAACCATTGAACCGAAGGAATTTGATGACTTTTATAAATCATATAAGATATTATGAGAATGAAGGTAACGAGGGTTGTATGTATTAACTGCGAGTACAAAAGGAAAACCTTATATGCGAACAATCTATGTACGTTCGATAATACATTCCATGTGTAGACATATGTACCAACATTAAATTTGAGAGTGTGATAACAAGGCTGCATTGCAACGGAAAATAATATCAATATTTTGTTAGTGCATACCACAAAGTTAAGCTGATGTTAAGTGTCTACACTGTTAAGATAATTCCAAAAAGATCACCAGAATACTGACTTGTCATCGGTCGTATGCATTGTAATCATCAACAAATGGCAAATATAGCACTGGGTACCCGTGTTGTTCACTTTGCATGCGCAAATTGTTTTCACATACCGTGGAAATTGTTTTAATAACGGTGAACACAAAAGTATTAGGTATTTCATTGAATACATACATATACTTCATGTCATGGCGTTTGATATTTTTACATGTCAATGTCAATTAATTATAGTATTTAATAATAATTTTAAAGATTGCAAGAGACTGGGCAAAATACGTAATCCTATTTAAGGTACCGCACTAAACAACAATGGTGTGGTTTGCAAGGTTTTCTGCACCCTGGATATGTATATTGGATTTATTGACTAGGCCATTGAGATGAATATGGCCTTCCTCTGTCATGATACATTTCTACGAAAATTTGAAGAAAGAAATTGGATACGATGATGCGTTTTAAGGCATAGGGTAAAGTCAGCAACAAATTTGTATTTTCAGTGCGATTTGACTGATATTCAGAATGTTTGCATTGAATAATAATTCTTTTATGTAAATACAAATGGAACCGAGGGGTAAAGCAAGGATGGAATCATTTGGAATATACATTCTTTTGGTATGTTTGGACGCCGTAGCTAGCTATGGAATCATGTTATTAACGAATTCAGCATTTTTATACTAAATCTTATTTCAACACTATACGTTCATACGTCATACAAAAAAAGTATGACAACATTTACGCACAAATTATATACATAATATATAATTGAATCAAATAAAACAATTAAATATATCAATCATGCAATTAATCGCAAAAAGTCATATCTATGACTTAACAAAATAATATATGATTTTTTGTATCCACACTAACAATAATTTCTTCTTCCGTTTTTGATACGAAAGTTTTGCAAAATCCTCTCAAAACCTAAATTAAAGAAGTCATATGACCGCATTCTAACCTTAGCCGCGACAACGTAGTCGTTCGAGTCGATGTAAGCCCCTCGAAGAATTCGTTTATAAAATTCTCGATTCCGAAAATAATTTTTTTGCTGATGGGATCTTGTCGTTAGTAGAACCACTTAAATCTACAACCAATATACATGGACAAAGTTTGAAGACGCTGGATATTATAGAACTATGCCACGCCCACTCTTTCGATCCTGGCGATCATTAATGGCTTATGAATTCACACAAAGTTTCAAGACGGGAGTCGAATCGAAATATTTGATTTCCAGGTTTGTATTTAAATTTTAGGGATTTTCGAGATATTGCTACGCCTACTCTTTCGATGATGGCGATCATTAATGGCTTATGAATTTTTCGTTTCATCATTAACCGCGGGAATACCTAGATCTATATTCCTTATATACCACGGCGCATTGACGGCGCATTTGTATAATGTTTAGATTCGTTTCACTGGTACACCCCCATAGTTGTTTCCAGACCGGCTATAGTACTTGCTTGTATAATAGCAGCTTGTTATCAAGGTTAAGCTTCGAATATTTTCCAGTTCTCTGTATTTATTTTTAAGTTCTCCGCATTTTTTTTTTACATGCGACTTCCATTTTAATTTTGCATCGAGTGTTATTCCGAGATATTTCATTTGCAAAAGAAACTCGAACCGTATTGAGAAATACAGGCAAATTGTTTGTATGTTTATACGAAAAATCTACATGAATCGATTTGCTCTCGTTAAGTGCAATCCGCTAGGATTTTGTCCATTCATTAACCTAGTTAAGAGCGTTTTGTTATTTCATATTTGTTTCCTCTATTCTTGTGCCAAGTATAGCTGTATCGTCAGCAAACGTGGCAACTATTGTATCGTTTGTATATGTAAATAAGAGGTACAAGAGTAGTACAAGAGTGGTACAAGAGTGGTCCAAGGACGCTTCCTTGGGGTACTCCTGCCAATATTTCGTTGAACTGTGAATATTCGTTTCCAAGTTTAACACAGAAGAGTCTATGGTCAAGATACGACACGAATTTTATATAATTTTTCAGGCAGAATTTGTCTTCATTTGTAGCCTCTATGCCAAACCATGTCAAAAGCTTGCGACACGTCAAGAAATACGGCCAAGCAAATTTTCTTTTCTTCGAAAGCTTTCTCAATTACATCAGTAATTCGATGAACTTGGTTCTAAGTCGAATGTTTACTTCTAAGCCCAAATTGATGGGCATGTAAAAGGCGTGTCTGATCAATAATGGGGCGTAAGCGACCGAGATATATCCTTTTTCAAAAACTTTTGAAATTATTGGAAGAAGTGAAATAGGTCTGTAAGATTTTATTTCATTCGGTGATTTTCTTGGTTGGAGAATCATAAACACTTTCGCGACATTCCACTGTTTTGGTATGTATTCTAATCTAATTGCTTTATTTACAATGTAAAGGAATTTAGTTAATGCTTTCCAAGGCAACATTTTAAGAAGTTCGCTGGTAATCAGGTCATAACACGGAGCTTTTTTAGGCTTTAGTTTCTGTATTTCACGTTTATGCTCGGCTATATTTGCATATCTAACAATAGTATTATCGGTTGTAGTCTCAAATAAATTAATGTTTTCTGTACCATCAAATGGTTTAAATGTTTCCTCAAGATGTGCAGGCTTTTGCCCAAAGGTACTCTAATTGGTGGCACAGCGTTTTTTGGCCGTTTATGACTTTAAAAAAAATTACAAATTGACACTTATTCATAATTAATATTTGTGACCTTGAACGCAGAAATAATATAGTTCGAATATATTTAAGCCTATTTTAACATTCAAAATTATCCAATACCTTTCATAGAAAGCAAGCTTTACTCTCAATGTTAAGCTTTTTACAAAAATCATTGTTGACATATTCAATCATCATATCCAATGAAAAGTGTGGGCTTTACTGTATGGGGATGTGGTTCATTTGAATTGCAAAGTTAAGCTCTTGTTGCGACAGATGCTGTATATCAATAGGTGCGATGTGTCTGCAAAGACAATAAAAAATCAAGCATTTTTTGTCAATTATAAAAGAATGATGGCATAGAGAAGAACCGCTTATCCGTCTAGGCATCTTGCTTTTTTTTTGTAAATTGAATTTGATGAAAATGCATTTAAAACTGAAAACTAACTAGTCTTTGTATTTGCTTTTGGTAACTGATACTACTTTGCTCATAAATCGTACTTGGTGATATAAAAAATTATTGAATAATTAAAAAGTTTTTAATTAATTCAATAAAGAAAGATTTTCTTGTTATTATTTCAATTATTCTTTTTCAACAATTCTGTTCAATTTTAATAGAATTAAATAAAAGAATTAATATGACTAATTTATAAGCAATGCTGTAAGAAATAACAAAGTAGTGAACTGCGTTTTTTTTTTTCAAATGTAACAACAATTAATTAATGTTATAGAAATATAAACGTTCGCTGCATTAGGTCACTGCACCCACACTTCGGAATTGACTTTTATCGACCCAAAACAAATTTGAATAATTATCAATTCAGCATATAAATCACTTGCTTATAAATATTTTCGGAACAATAAATAAGAAGACCTATTCCGAGCAATACACTCGGCATGTATTATAATATGAATGGAATCTAGAAGACAACTAATTCCTCGAAGCCATAATCTCTTTGCAACGAATCAGTAGGGACAATAAATTCAAGGCGTAGTTGTACGAATAGTGAAGAAATTTTAATATGTCATTCATCATTAACCTTAATCTATGTTTTTGTTCCCATTTAATACTATAAAAGTTATTTCTAATGACTTTCTCCTCTTATGTACTTAATTCAATGTTTTTAATATAAGTTCGTCAGAGATGTCTTGCCACGGGGCCAGATAAAACGTACTTTCCTACATACCCGCAACATACATACATATATGCAAATCTAGTTTCTTTTTTATTTAAGAGTATAATTTGCTGAGCGTGGGCAAAAAAATTGTGGAGAGTTTGTAAATCATGGTCTACCACTTGTACAACTCAATGTGAAATTTACATTAAATGCAAATATCATACAAGGAGCTGCAGCATTCATCCACATTTTGACATACAGTATCCACGCATAAATTTGAACACATTGCTGGACACTATATATGCCAACATGTACAGAAATGAAAATGCTTTTGGCTCGTTGCTGGTAACCTTACAAAGAATGCTGATTTGTGGAATATATGTGTGTACAAAATATAGTCGTCAGGATTTGTTCTCAATTTTTATTTCCATATAGAAATATAAAATGAATTACATATTCCTTACATTAATAGTAAATTTATAAGTTATTGCTAATTATTTTTTGTTTTACAACTAATGTGTTGCTACAAAATATACATAGAAGTTATTTGTATTTACCTTTTTTTTCTTAACAAAGTGTTAAGCTAACTCGAAATAATCCAAACCAAATTTTTGGAACACCTAATAAATTTTAGTGTCCCAATAATAACAATTATGAAAAACTAGATTTTCAAAATATATAAAAATATATCTCTAATTCTAAAAATGTGTTTGTCTAAATTATTTCTTAATGTAACATACTTCATATCAAAGCAATAAACTGTGTTAAAAAAGGGTTTCCGTTAACGGCTTTTAGAAAAAGATTTCCAACTAAGAACTTTACAAATTACAACAGCCGTCGCAATTTCAAGGGACCGAAGATTTTTTGAAGAATTTTTCTCCCAAATCGACCACGGATTTCTTCATCCGCTTTTGAGACGGTCCATGCTTCAGCGCCGTAGAGCAGGATTGTAATGATCAGGATCTTATATAATATCTCCTTAGTAGTTCGAGTGAGGGCTTTACTACGGAATTGCCTTCTTAGCCCGAAGAAACAGCGGTTGGAAGGAGTATTCTTCTCTTAATTTCTGACGAGATTTTGTTGTCAGAGTTAAAAGCGGATCCCAGATAGATAAAGTTCCGTACTACCTCAAAGTTATATCTGTCAATGGTGACGTTCTGTCCAATTCGTCGATGTTGTGTGTCCTTTCGTGTTGACAGCATATACTTCGTCTTCCTCATTTACTGCTAAGCCCATTTTTGCCGTTCTCTTCTCTATACTAGCAAACGTGGCTATGACATCACGTTGGGTCCTACCAATGATGTCAATATCGTCGGCGTATGCTAGTAGTTGTACAGGTTTTTTTTTTAAATTGTGCCTCTGGTGTTAGCTCGTGAGTTTTGCACAATTCTTTTGAGAATCAGATTGAAGAAGTCACATGACAGCGCATCGCCTTGCCTAAATTCTTTTTTTATGCCGGCGTATGCTAGAAGAAATTGTGCCTCTGGTGTTAGCTCGTGAGTTTCGCACAATCCTTTCAAGAATCAGATTGAAGAAGTCACTTGACAGCGCATCGCCTTGCCTAAATCCTTTTTTGGTATCGAATGTGTCGTCATCCTACACAAACGGTGGTGGGTATCAATTTGGACTTCTTGGGTTTTTTCCAGGATCTACCGAACTGTGAAGATTTGATCGGTTGCGGACTTTCCTGGCCTAAAACCATACTGATAAGGGCCGATCAGGTTGTTGGTACACATATTACGTCAGATAGGATCTTGTAGTCGATGTTGACGAGACTTATGCCTCTGTAGTTGGCGCAGTTTAGAGGGTCTCCTTTTTTGTGGATCGGGCAAACGATGCTGAGGTTCCATTCTTCAGGCATACTTTCTTCCGACCCAATTCGGCTTATGCGTTGGTGGATTTTACTTACCAGGTCATCTCCGCCGGCTTTATAGAGCGCGGCGGGAAGGCCGTCATTTCCGGCAGCCTTATTAAGCTTCAGTTTAGATATTGCTATCCTCAGTTCACTCAGGTCGGTGGTTGGCAGTTTTCGCTGTCGTTGCCAGTATTGAATGGTTCATTCTGCCTGACAGCGGAATGTTGGTTGTCACCGCCGTTTAACTGCCTGCAGAAGTTCATCTCGACAGGATTCTGTTCGAGCCTTGTATCCTTGGCTTTGACGTTTTACACTTTGGTAAAGCTTGCAAACATCGTTCCTGGAGCGGCACCCAAAGCACAACCCGCAACCTGGAGGGCCAGTTCCAATTTATTAGATACCCCTAGGACACGGGGCCATCAGTATCCACTACGGGATTGAGCGCTGCCGTTGGCCTTTCGGTTCAACCATCTCTGTTCAAGGGTCCTGACTAACCCTTAAAATTCCTAGACAACCTGTTGTCCGAATATGTCGAAGAAGCTTGTCTAGGTTCACCTGGGACAGCAGGCCGGGTATTCATTCCGTTCCCTTCTGACCTGGCTGTTTATAGTGTTGCTGTTTGTCGTCGCGTTATCAACACTGGCACTTATCGTTTCCGGTTGGATAAGACCAGTACCCGATGGTTACCACTTGGAGGTAAAAAATAAACACTTGATGTGTAGTCAGAGTTACAACACTGCTCTACAAATACTTTGTTCATTAAAATAACACATCAAATTGTTAAATTTTGTCACTGATTATTAACTTTTAATAAATTGCTTAATACCAATCTATGATATTTTACATTTGAGCAGACTTGACTTGGCAATAATTCTGAAGCTAAAGTAGATTTGCATACTTGAATACATAATTAAACGAGTTGGTCGACAGTACTTGCCAATGACCATGACATAGATTATGGATGGTATCTATATTTAAATGCAAAGACATTTTATATATCTGAATCAGTAATTATTTTTTCGTTTACGGGAAGGGACGTTGCGACTAATTTTAATAGCCTATGACTTAAAACCTTAAAAGAAAATTATTTTTAATTGACGATCCTAAAATAACGTGTCCCAATTTTTTGCACTTTACACCTTTCAAGTTTAATAACTTAGAAAAATGGAAACAATTTTAATTGGGGCTATAAGTTAAGTACTGTTCATTTTATTAATTTTTCTTAATAATTTGCATATTTTTTAGTTCAATTTAACTTATTTTCTGTAATCACAAAAAGGGTATAATTAGGTATTTCAGTAAACTTTTTTATTGACACATACAAACAAGTTTAAGTTGCGCAGGAGTTTAGGGTCCGGTTTGCAACAACAATTGGCTAAGCTCTCGCAATGATGTGACAAATAATTGGAGTAGTATAAAATATCACGAACAAAATGATCTCAACTCCCTTTCGGACTGATAACAAAACTGGACACAGGAACGCTCTTGAGGAACAATTAAACTAATTTGTATATCCCTATGGTATAAGATAGGGTATAAGAACTAAACTCAGGGTGGCTCCAATTCTGAAAAGGAAAAAAACGAGTGGCGGGTGCACGAAATCACAGAGTTAATTTGACATTTTTATTAATATGGCCAAAACACACAATAATACTTATTTTGCAAATGATGCTAAAAATGATATAAATATTGCAGTTTTGTTGAAACTTATATGCTTATAGTATATATGAAGTTTAATCAAAATAGTTAGATCCGGTACCGGCTATAACATAGCTAAAAGCAAACTAAAAAAATCGCAAGGCTAGGCCATTTTGGCGAATGTTTATATCACTTAAATTTCGCAGTATACCATTCAAATCTCTGAGTTTCAACGAAGCAATTGCCTAATTGGTTTTGTAAAATTTGCAAGTTTTGTTTTTCACAAAACATCTAACATAATTAATGTATCTTACGATACAGGACATCTTTCTGAGTCATTCAGCACCGTGTCCATTCCTTGGAGTTTTACGTAGAAGAGCTATTTGAATCATATTTTCTTCCGGTGCCCCCCTTAATATTTTTAACTTTCTCGTACAAGAAAATTGTATTATCTTCAAAAAACATTTTTAAATGAATTTAAAAATTAAATAAAAAAAAAATTGTATGGCGCAAAAGGCTCGAACGGCTCGAACGGCTAAGTTGAGATAAGCTTTTCATGACAATTGATACTACTCAGATGATTTGTCAGATCATCACGAGAGGAGGCGTAAAATCTTTTCGTAACAGAACGAACAGTGGAACGAACTTCTAGAATACATATTTGTACCGAAATTCAATATTCTAAAATTCAAGTCCAGAGTCAATAAACATCTTAAAGCCTCTTCTCAGCCAGTATACTAAAATCCGCCATTACATTTTTTATCATATTTATCAAATTTACCTATGACCCATTCGTGCACCCACCACTCGTTTTCTTATCTCAACCTTAAGTAGCGTGGGGACTGCCTGCTCAGAATATATATTCCTTAATCCATGATACAGAGTGACCTCGAAAACATAAAAACAATAAAAGCGATAAGAAATAAAAGGCATATATGTGCAAACAAATTACCTTTTCTTTATTAAGCCTTTATGCAAATCAGCAAGTTCATTAGGTCGCTATACGCTGCCACTCCGAGCGCAGATAACAAAAAGCGAGTACATGTAAATTACTCAAAGGTAGGCGCTTTGTTCACAATTGCTTTGTATTAAAACAATACAGACGTTGAGGTGTATCACATGTACACTAGCCCGAGTACGAATACGATGGGGAATAAATGATATGGCTATCATTTGTGATGATTTTGTATTCCTCACGAGCCTATATTGTTTCTTGATTAAGATGCTTCCATTTATATAAATTTCACAGACGCATTTCGTCACGCTTTTTATTTCTCAGCTGCGACATGACACGCAAATTGGATTTTCTTCAAGAACCAAGGGTATACCAATTTTTTTCCACTGGGTGTGATGGTGGAGGTACAAATACATACATACAGTACGTACATACTAAAGCCTATTATAACATGTCAAAAAAGGGGTTAAATATTTTAATTTTTATGCAAAAGCATCCCAAGAACTTCATTAAACTAAAAAGAAACTTTTGTTTTAAATTCATACGTAAAACTTTTTTTTAATATTCAGACTCGATCTTCACCTTTATAATGTACATTTGAATAATGCGGCCATTACAACCAAGCGAAAAAAGGATTAAAAGTCGAAGTGCGTATTTACATTTGAAAATGAAATTATCAAACAAATGCTACATGTTTTATTGTATTTTTATGCAACAATCGTCAAAAGTGTTGGTGAAACTACTACCATAGGAGTATTCTACTACTTTCGACATCGACAAGAACGTACTCCTGTACTCCCCCTTTCACATTTATACTCCTATTTTTGTAAGTCATTAAATATCTTACATTTGCAGCAAATTGTAATATCATTAGCCATGTCTGTCTGTTCGTCCGTCTGTGTCGCCGATTTTTAAGGCTTAAGTTCGACGAAGCAGAACAAGTGTATAAAATTTCAAAATCCTTTCACTGCCACGCCCACTTTTTTTTAATAAACGTCTTTTCTGATGAAATCATAAGAAATTTTTAAAAAAAATTGTCTGAGCAAAATACACTGATGGTCATCAGGTTAGTACACCCTCAATTAGCTTAACAAATTTGATTTTCTTAGTGTTGTTCTTAATTCATCTACTTTTAAGTATTCTATTTTTCCGTTATATGGTGTTTTCAATTTTCTTTTATTTTCGATGAAAAAGTTCGCTCTATTTTTGCGTCATCAGATTAGCACATTCAAATTTATTTATTTTTTTCTGCAGCACAAGTGGCATATTAACATCAATATGGGTGAAAAAAATTGATTCCGTTCAAGAGAAACCAACAATTGAAGCTTACAAGTAGTCAAGGCAGTCAATCAGTGAAATATTCAAAAAAAATCGGTAAGGTAAGGTTAGGTTGTAGTGGCTGCATGTGATGGGCGTGCACACGTACGGGTACGTTGTAGTACCTCGTGGATCTGTCGACTTTTCTATATTCGTTCGCCTATTTGAACCATTCACAGCTAACCATGTAGCGTAGAAGGTTTCTGACATTGATATTAGCCAGCTCACCTAGATTATCGAAGGATTACTCTGCCAGATGAAGCTTCCTTTTTGATGAGAGAGCTGGACAAGAGCATAGAAGGTGAGTTATACTTTCCTCCTCTTCTTCGTCTAAGCAGCTTTTACATACAATCATATTTTCACCAATTTAGTTCTACAGTTGATTTCTGACTTTTCAGCTACATTTAATTGCGGTTAATTAGTCGAATTATTTAATGCAGCTGGGTGATATTTGGGTTAGAAGATATGTCAGAGTAAACTCTAAAAGATGGAACTTGTTCATTCTTCGTTGGAACCTAAAAATAATGGGATCAGTGAACATATATGTGTTATTGCTAAAGCCAATAACGTTAAGTTGGGTAAGAGTGGCTGGCAGCGAGATCATTTCCATTCTGAAATTCTAACAACAATGTCTTCAAAATGCAATGCAATATTACATACCTCTGACCGGTTGTAAAAGAAGTGTTTTTTAACAATTGGACTATGGAAAGAAACGTATAAAAGGGCTACAATCCGCTGTGTGCTTCGTTTAATACCCTATACCATCCTACATAAAATTAATAACTCCAACATTTTTCTTTATGACGTTTAAATGTATAAAAAACGAGTGATGGGTGCACGACTGGGTCGTACGCAACTTTCTCTTTCACAGCGAGTTAATTTGACTAAAGAGTATAGAACTACAAAGCGTACGCATCACAGCTAAACAAATTGAAGCCGTTTCAGATGCGGGTGGTAAATGCGAAGGGGACTCTATGTAGTTCTATACTCTTTACTTACTACTTACTTAAGTGGCGCTTCAGTCCGGAATGAACCTGGGCCCCAATCAACATGCCTCTCCCGCTCCTTAGCTAACTGCCTCCAGTTGCGCACTCCAAGTTGGTGAGGTCGGTTTCTACTTGTGCCCAAAACGGCAATTTTTGTCAAAACACAAAATATAAAATGCTTGAACAAGATGTTGTAACAATGTTACTTTCGGTCCGTCTGTCCGTCTCTCACCAGTTACATTTTGATCTTAACAGATCTAGAGTAAAACTATGGGAAATCCGCCCACTGCCACAAACTTTTTTCCCAAACCGTAAGGAACCTTAAAAAAAGTTTGGACATATTTAGACAATCCCAATGCATATCTATATTTCTTCCATATAATTTTTTTTTGCAACGCCAAATTTTTGAAAGACATTTTCAATAAAAAAAAAAAGGTTTTTCGGTAATATTTTAAAAATTTAAAAAAAAATATATGAAAAATAATTGATTTTGGTAATGTTAACTTTTCTTCTATATATCATTTTTGGCCACGCCCACTTTTTGGAGGCGTTTTCATACAACAACCATTTATATACGTTATTTGTCGAACCATAAATGATTTTGATAAACAGTCTGAACAATATGTTCTGACAATGACATATTTCAAGCCGACATTTGGTGGATATTTGTTTTAAGGATGGTATGGGATAGGGTATAAGACGATCCACACAGTTCATAGTAGCTTTCTCATATGTTTTATACTTAAATAACAACATATTGAAATTGTAAAAAAAATTAGCTGGTTTCTAATAACATTTTTCAATGTTAAATAACTACCAATGTTTAGCTATTTCGATGAGTTATTAAACCAACTGACGAACACATACATCGAATTCCCGCTGGAAGCATTTTCTAAGACTCTTTACAAATACTATGAAAAAAATTAATGGGCAAAAAGACGAAATCGAAATCCAAAGAAAATCTGAAAAAAAAACTGCCAAGGGTAAAATTTGTATCAATCAACGTCTACGGGTTAGTCTATGATATCACGGAGCACCATCTTACTCTTATTTCAAGTGTCGGGCATTTGTATAGACAGATGAAGGTGAGAAGCACCACTGGGTTTTGTTGAAGATATCTTTGAATGACTTACCCTCTGCCTTACCATAAAATTTCAATCGAGTAATCTTTATCATTATTTGCGTAAGATGTTCAAAGAAAACCTTTAAGGGTATTCTATGCTCTTGTGTTGTGCTTGGATACCGACGCAGGTGTGATAGACATATATCCTTTTATCGAGCAGTTTCTCTTCATCTGGGCACGTATTTTGTGCGACCACATCCGTATTTTCTTTTTACTTATCTATTTTATTTTCTCAGTTTCTAATTTTACTTTTATTTACATACTGCTTATCCAATTTTTGCCATGTGCACTAGGGTGAAACAAAACCTGTATTATTTTACTTCTCTAGTATTTCTTATGTTTTGTTTGCCGCCCGGAGTCTGAGATATGATATTTGTGATCTACAGTCAAATTCACAAATGCTGGGTATATCCGTTATTGTTATTCCTACTGAACGGATTTTGGAATCGGACTCTTGGCATCAAAATTAACGGTACATACTATATGACGGTGTTCTTTATATGATAACCTCCAACAATGTATGTACACGTATTTGGAATAAGAATAAGGGGTTAGCAGTCTTTCCTCCAAAATGCAGCATGAAAATGTTCTGAAACAAATCCTCTATACGATATCAATCTATTCTGGCCTAACTATTTTTTTGAATATCAATCCTAGGTCCCTCCATTGGAGCTATCATATGCTTCTGGATCAAGACGCTGATCATATGTAAAATGTTGAAGAATCATGGCACATTAGCTATCTAATCAATGCTATTACGAAATATTTACAATTTCAGTTTTCTCCCCCATTTTTTTGTTCCATCGGCTTAGATAGCTTTACATTTCTTTAGAATGATTTTTTGGTTTGGTTCATTCATTCTTCTGCTTTTTAGCATTATTGGTCAACACACATTCAATTTTGTACCGTACCGTATATAAAATAGAATAAAATATATAATATTTGTAAGTATCTTTATGTTGAAAAAAGATGGACGGTACATTTATCAAGAATTTCCTCGATTTTTGTCTAATATCAAATCAAATGTTTGCTTTTGTTCCACCCTAATGTGCACGTCTTACCTTGTAGCTTTATTGCTTATATATCACTATGGGATCTTCTCTGAATGTGAAATCACTTGAAAAAGGTTATGCAAACTGCTTTCTAGTAATTGAAATAAATGTACTTCAACTTAATTAGAATTCGTATCAGAAATGCTGACCGGTGACAATGTAGGCACAACGCTGACACGTTTTATTTTAATTAAAAAACATTAAATCCTTGAATCAAAAATTTTTTTATAAATAAGTAATCTACAAGCTATGAGGGTTATTGATATAATTAATTAATATTGTTTTCCTTGGCAAAACTGCTATACTATATAAATACATATAGTTTACATTATGATATCCTTCGTATACTAAAAGTTTATACTATATACAATTTTATAAGTTTTATCAAAACAAAAACAAATATTAATAATTTAATATAAATTAATAATGAATAGATGGTATGCCATCTAGTGGTTTTATTTTAAATCATAGGTTATCTATTATTATTATTATACTCTGACAGCTGGGTGCTATGAAATAACGCCGTTTTTGCAATTTGGCGTTTTTTCGCAATAATAAATTAAAATAACGCCGCATTTCTTATGAAATAATGCCGAATTCAGAGAGACAGGGAATCATCACAAATACGGATGAGGGACATGCTACCCCCTGCAACCACCCTGCTTGAGCTCACTGTTGGATTTGGGTAACGTGCGAGGTTGGATTAATGTGACTTTAGAATTTGTATACAACCCTCCTGCTTGGTGGATGCTTTTATGTCAATACTTCAGACCACGCACGCTATCCGTCTGTCCGTTTGTCCGTCTTTTGGACAGACTCAATCGACTTGAGTTGGGTTCTTAAATTGTGCAGACAGGTTTTTTGTAAGCGCTCTATTGAAATTGTTGAGAAAAGTAAAAAAAATGTCAAAAACAAATCAACTTTCCTTATTTCAATTATAAATGTGTTTTTTTTTACTATATTGACACAAGTAGGGTAATCTTAAATTACAACACTTGATAAATATGAATACATGTATAAGATGCAAAGATCCATTACCGCTTGACGGTGACTTCATATGCTGTTCATGCTGCAAAGGAAATACCTAGGTATGCACTTTTCTCACAGAGTTCCTATAGAAAGATGAGTATAACTACAAAAAAGAACTGGACATGTACATCATGCAGGTTGAAAGAAAAAGGACAATCAAAGGAAAATATCCCATTTAGCGAAGAGATCAAGCCCGGTAGAATCTCCAAATCCAAAATCTACCTTTGATGTACAAGCCGATAACAAATCAATTAATAAACAACTAAAAGAAATAAAGGCTTTATTAAAAGATTATGCTAAAGCAGTGGAGTTCACAACCACTAAATATGATGAAATCAACACTTCACTCACGAAAAACAACACATTGAACGAAATAGAGGAATACAAAAACAAATCAAAACGAAAAATTTTAAATTACATGCCTACAAACACAGGTCAATGCATTAAAACAAAAACAAATGTACAAGAACGTAGAAATAAAAAATGTCCCAATGTCAAACACTGATAACCCTGCTGAAATACTAAGAGCACTCGGTGAAGTACTTAACACTGAAATAAGGGAAGGATATCGAAGAGCTTTATTCATACACCGACCGAAAGATTAAACAAATAAAAAATATTGCTGTAAGTTTCACACGAAAACAGACAAAAGTCGCACTCTTGGATCGAGCTAAACAAAAGAGAACATTAAAGTACGGAGAGATGTCCACCAAATTAGGGAGAAGAAAAGATAAACCGATTTACTCAAATCAAAAGATATTCATAAGCGAACAGCTAACACTCTAACAGCAACCATTAAACAGCTTCTTTAGCTAAAACAAAAGCAAGAGCGACTAACTGGAAGTATGTATGATTTCGGAGTGATAAAGTTCTTGCAAAAAAAAATTAAGGTGATCGTATTATCGAAATACACACGATCAACGATATCGAGAGAATGACATGATTACATGTCTCTCCAAAAATATCGAAAGTACACTAGTGTCCAAATTGACTGCACTATAATAATGACAAACGAGTCAAATGAAATAATATATACCTATAGATTTTAAAAATATCAAATCGCAAGATGGAGCATGGTTATATACAAGAAAAAATAATAAAAGTGGATTTTATTGTATATCGCTAAATGTGAGTTCCATGAGAACAAATTGGAATGCTTTTATGTTATATGTAGATGAATTTTTGTCGAATATGTAATAATGCTTTGTGAAATAAATATAACTCAGGAGGAAAACCATTTGTATGAGATTGAAGGGTACAATAGCGAATTTTTTAACCGAAGAAAATTAGGAGGAGTAGCAATACATAAAAAACGATGCACAAGACGAAAGAGTAGAAAGAATGACAAATATGTATGACAACGTCACCCTAAATGTTAAACTCGGTCATTTTGAAACTTCCCTTATCTCAATATACAGACCACCAAAGTCCAATGTGAATTGTTTTATTCGCGAAAACTTGATTGTTATGGGTGTAGTAAACATAAATACTAAAGACGTAAACAATACTTATGTATGTGTGTATCTTTCTTTGTTGATCACACAAAAACTTTTATTGATCACAATCTGGTAAGGGTAAAGGATGCGGAAGTTAATTCAGCGGTGGTTGAAATGTGTATATCAGATCATTACGCCCTCTACTGTGAACTAAACACCAACACCAGAATTGAAAAGAAAAGTGTTAAAGAACGCCAAATTTTAAGTCACGTAGTTACACGGTAAATAAACGAGTTTAACTGGGAAGAGCTAAATCTTTTTACAGATGTAAATGAATTTTACCTACATTCCAAACAAACGAATAAAACATTTGTAGCAACATCAACGGTATTCAAAAAAAGTACTGAACATTGTTGGATTACTAACGAATTGAAAAATAATTGTAAGGAACGAGATAGACTATATAGAAGATACAAAACAACAGACTAAACGAAGATTATCGAAGAGAATACAAATCACATCGAAACGAGTTTAACAAGAAAATAGCAAGGACAAAAGCAAGGTTCTATATACAAAATTTTCAAAACTGCAAAAATAACCCGAAGGAGACTTGGAAAATAGTAAATTCCATTTTAGGGAAAAAGCCAAGAAATCTGGATGACATATTAAAAAATAATTTTGCAGACAAGAAGGACTTTAAAGACCTGGCCAACACATTCACTAGCACACTCTCATCCGAAGTCCTCCACAAAGTGCACGAATACAATCAACAAACCTTCTTTGGCCGTTCAAACAATGAACGACAGTCAATTTGCACGGCACACGTAAATGTTACAGAGGTCAAAAATATCTTGAGCTCCAGTGATAACGAAGCTAAATTAATTAGCATAAATCAAACATCGATCCCAAACCGGTTAAAATGTCAATTGTTCGACCAATATATAAGAGTGGAAAGAAGAACGAAATTTAAAATTACAGACCAATCTCAATTTTATCGACTGTCGACAAAGTTATGGAAGAAGTACTGTCAAAAAGGGGGGCGAATATGTTGAAAATTATAAAATATTAGAAAAGGACGAATTTGGGTTCCGCAAAAACAAGAGCATCAATCAATTACAACTCAGTAGTTCTGTTCATCGATCAACACATTAAGTCACAAGCAAATCGTGAGACAGTTGGAAGAAATTGGAGTAAGGGGGTACTGCTTGGCACGGTTCAAAAACTATTTGACAAATAGAACATATAAAGTCAAAATTGGGGAATTTCTCAGTGAAAAAGAAAATGTAGTATATGGTGTCCCTCTGGGATCAAAATTGGGTCCACTATTGTTTATAATGTTATGTAAATGACAAAGCTATTAAATTCAGCCATCGAAACGTTGAAGAAGCCGCATGATTATTGCAAACAGACTTTAATGGAGTCACAGCCTGGTGACACGATCATGGGTTAATTATTAACGCACTAAAGACAAAAGTAACGTCCACATATCCCAAAAATCAAAATTAATATAAAAATGCATGACATACACTGCTTGCACAGATCCGGATATTGCGATCTTAGAGAGGATGACAACTGCAAAGGATATCCTGTCTAATTTCTACAACGACAACACATTCAATTCAAACGCAACAGACAGTAAACACTAAAAGACGACAACAGCACCTGTATGAAATTCCGAGGTACTGGAATGAATACGGCCGAAGGACGTATAATGTCGCAGTTCCAATGGTACTAAACAAACAAACAAAAAAATGTTTTCGATAGTCCTTGTAATGTAAAAAGTATTGTATTGTATATATACATATAGATGATAGTATCTAATTGTAATGTTATTTGAATTTTTTTTGAAGTTAATAACTCAACAACTGAAAGTAACGAATACAATTATAAACAGTCTTCTGCAGACAAGCCCTTCCAGCTTTGTAGATACAAAACATGTATTTATAAACAAATTTGAATTTTGAACCAATAAAATCGAATTGAAAATCGAAAAAAAAATTGTCCGTCTGTCCGCCGTTTTGGAAGATATTTGCCTTGACAGTTCATATTTGGCAGTCGTAGAGCAGACACGTTGCAAATTTGTTATGAAAAAAGGTTCGATAAACCAACGTGACTGTGACGATGAGAAACTTAGGTGAAGTTTTCGGGAGAAACGACGTGCTAACAAAACACACTATTTATCGTGTAGTGAATGATTTCGAAGAAAGAGGGTCTCAGCTACAGGCGCAATCATGTACCAAAACGTACTGCAAGATCGGCTGAAAACATTACTGCTGCTCAAGGAAGTTTTCAAATCAATCAACAATTCGACGAGTGCTCAGGAGCTTGGTCTTCAAAGAAAAACTTTGGCCACAATTTTGCACAAGGATTTCCATTTGTTTCCATTTAAGATTCAGTTGACACAAGAGCTTCTTACACAAGACCATTTACGCCGCCGTACATATGCCAATAGGATGTTACAGCTAGCCCATGACAACCCCGATTTTTATGAAAAAATCATGATGAGGCACATTTTCGTTTGAATGGATATGTCAATAAACAGAATAGTCGGTTCTGGGCAATGAAAAACCCTCAAGTTATTCATAAGTTACCTTTGCATCCATTAAAAGTTACAGTCTGGTGTGCAATTTGGTCAGGAGGAATCATTGACCTTAAAAAAAAAAAAAATTATTGCGCAACAGACTCGTTAGTACCCAGGGCCTAGCTTTTTTCGCATAACCATTCATGTGTGCGTGTGTACTTCTTTGCACGATGGCGGGACCTCCTGTTTTTTTTTTAATAATCAAAATGAATATAATGATTGGCATTTGAACTAACGCCCAACACGTTGTGAAAGGGAAAGCTGCCTGCACCTACCACTCGTTTGTTACTGAAATTAAATACATGAATTTGGACGATCTCTGGTTTATGCAAAATCAGAACACAATTCAAGCACTTAAGACCAATATCTTCCAAGCAATTCGTGTGCCTTTGCCCGAAACCATCAACAAGGTATTGGAAAATTGTAGTGACAGAATGCGCTACTGCGAACGCGAAGCCATCTCATGCAGCCACTTGAACGACGCGACGTTGTGTTCCATAATTAATGAGAATATTTGCTCTTACTAATAAAGCCATAATGCATGGAAATATGTATATGTAATACATAATTATGTTCATTTATTGCATTTTTAAAACTAAACTTGTATTCGAGTATGATACTATGAGTCAAAATTAAAATACATGGACATTCGTGCATTGGACAATTATAACGATTGGTAATAAAATTACATACAGGTTGGTGAAGCTGAGCTGTAAATGGAATTCTTGCACGAACGTTCTCCATAAATCATATCAATTGTGCTCTGTCTGAAGAGTTTCGTTATTAAACAACGCAAAGATTTCATTGTCAATCACGTAAATCACTTTAACATTACCATGCTAATCGGCAAAGCATATGGCAGAGGGATGAATAAACTTTTTTCTTCTCACGCACCAAATGAGGAAAACGACGCAATCATTTTGTGCTATTATTTATATAATAATTTGTACATATTATAAATCCTAATATTATTTACTGCAAATTGGTAGATACTAAAAGAGATTTTTTTTAGTTTATGTTAATTTGTCAATATCACGCAACCAAATACATATTACATATGTAAACCGATTGTTTATTTTTTGGTTTGATGTTATATAATCTTCAAGCGATGTTTTATTTTTCAAATAAGTATTTTCGCCTTCGCAAACGGTTCGTCGTTAATAATAAAATATTTGGTTTGATTTGTCTATTCAGTACAATTATCGACGGAGTATGACATGCCAGGTAATTTCGTGCGTGCAGTTAGAACCCATCAACACTTGAAAGTTACACATACACTGTAGGAATTACTCTGGGTCAAGTATGGTTGTTCCCTCCTAGCTATTTTTATAACTGACCATGGACTTTTATTGGAGATTGAAAATAACAGCATTTGTATTGTGGTTTTAGTTTTCTGATGCTATTATTATTATTGGCCGAAACGACTGATTAAATTGGGCATGACATACCTCCATAGAAATAAAATAATTTTATGATCGCAAAACAAATTTGGTTTCGTTTTAATTGGAATTTTATGAAGGAGACGTATCAACCACGAGCTACAACGCACAGCGTCAAAGACATACTAGTACTTGCCCCGAGTTGCTTATTTCTTTTTTTGAAATTGAAATAAGTCCTGAAGCTGCAAGTGACTTTTGCTTGTGGAGCTTATTTTCTTCTCATGCATCAAAAATTCGCACACATTTAAAATCCAACAGTAAGCCGAAGCAAGGGTGGTTGCCAAACTTGAATAAAATTCCAAATTCAAATGGCAGTAACACGCCTTCAAAAAGTGGGAGTGGGTTTAAATAATGTATGGACGAAATATTTGCTTTTTCAAACCCAATGATTTTGCATCAAAATTTTGCATTAAAAATGGGCGTCTTCATTAAAATATGTGCAAAATGTAGATATTCGGATTGACTACATATAATGTTCAGTTTTTTTTTTTCAAAATTCCCAACCATTTGGCCAAAAATTACGTTTTTCTAAAACTTGGGGGTGGCACTGGGCGGATTTTGAACAATTTTACACGTGTTCGAACAGCACGTACAAGGATCACATATACCTAATTTCATTATCCTAGCTCAAAATTTAAGGCCTAAAAACAGGTGACTTAAAGACGGATGGACGGACGGACTGATTGACAGAGAGACATGGCTTAATCGACTCAGCTGGCGATTCTGAGTCGATCCATATACTTATTTCTCTATGTTACAAAATAAGTGTCAAAACTAATATACCCCTGTCCCCTATGGGATAGGGTATAACTACTTGTACTACGTATATAATTCCTAAAACAATTCTTTTGGCTTAGGACTTTCTTATAAATAGGATAAACAACTCAAGTAAAATTGGAGTAATACAATGTCCACAACCGGCGCCGATTATTTCCCATAAACAAAGCAGAAGACAACCAAAGACAAATTAAAGAAGTCAACCAAAATAAAACATACGCCTACCATGGTGTGCATTTCTAACGATGCCAAGTCCTGCACAATTTCATTTAATGTATTTATAAATGTATAGTATACAATATACATGCAAAGAAGAAAAACATATAAATAGCAAAAGAAATATACGGTCTACCATTGGAAGTGAATTGGAAAAATATCTGCAACTGTAAAACTATTGTGCTGCCAAAACACCACGGAAACACCCACTGCGCGAGCATTCCATATAATGTCATCGAGTACTTGAATTCGCGCCGCAGCGAAGACATACGAATCCTTCATGCAGTGTGTCCTAGATTTCTTGGCTCCATACAAAAGATGCAAATATGCATTCTACAAAACGCAAAATACACCGCGCAAAACCATTCTAACTTCAATGACAACGATGCGAAAAGTATTTTCTTTTACTTCGTCAAACCAGCACTACTACAGTCACTTCGAATGAAATCACTGGGTGGTAAACTACTCCCAAGCCTTTAACAAGTTCTTGACAGCGAATATCGGAGTTATTCATACAATAATTACTTAAGGGTTTTTTTTTATTTTTTAACACCCACTCTTTATTTCAAGGTACAATTTAGGTACTTTGGAACATGGTGCTTGTTTTATGTATACCAACTATATTATATGTTCCATATTATCGAGAGGTGTCGATCTATTTTTTATTGAGTGTCAGTATGTTACTGCATGTATTAATCCAATTGGATGTCCAAACCGAGTAATCAGGAGAGTCCAACGTAGACTCAGAACCAAATATGTCGCAGAACACAAACAAGACTCAATGAGCAGTAATTAACTTTCTCTTGCAAAGACAAAGATATTGTTTTCGTGAAAATTTTCGACCTCGAGATTTTAATTGATTCTAACATTACGCTTATAGCGGAACCCAAAAAAATGGTTTTTGGAATTCCTCCCGTCGGTTCGGTGGTGCCTCTAGGCCATTTTGATTTTAGCCATGTTGTTGAATAATAGTTCCAACAAAACTGTATAACCAGTTTTTTTTTCGAGAAAATCGATAATTAAAAACGTCTAATTAACTCGATGTGAAAGAGAAAGTTTCGCCACTCCACCACTCGTTTTTCTTTTGTTCAGAAATATTTGTTTTTGCTTGTGTAAAATATTTCCATGTATGGTATTTGAAAAAATTAAGTACGACCCAGTCGTGAATTCACCAAACGATTATAAAATCTAATTAATTTCATGTGGTTATGATGGTTGAATGTTGTAGACTGATTGCGAAATCTGATTAGTGTTAATTTGGCAACGCATGCCAATGCGATGTAACGTTAAGCGCCAGACTTGGGCACTGAGCTGTATGCTTTGAAGACATAAGCGAACGCATTGATAAAATCCATATTTAGGTCAAATTCGATAACGAAAGTCTTATATGCGCTTACACTCTGACCGAAGAAGCAATGGGACTCAATGCTCCGGCTCGCGGAGCCTTCGATTTCCAACACGTCCAACTTAAATTACTAATGCGCCGTTTGCTAAACTCTTAAGTTGAACTTAAATTACATTTGTTGCTAGCTTAAAAGGTGTCACTTAGCGGTTTGAGTTGAACATAAGTGTTAAGAGAGAGAGGGGGTCCTCTTTAAATAAAGATACATTTGTAGTTGAAGTTTATACTCAAGATTATACAAGTATATAATAGTTTTGTGTATTAAGCGAACACTCGTCACGAACGAAATCAGAACCGTGGGAACGCTGGAGCTTATGGATTTTATTTGTATAGGATACTGGTACGTATGTTGAGTTACATATATTAATGAAGTGTAAGTATGTAGCCCTATGCAATGAATGATAGCCTGACAAATTACAGGAACGAAGGATCAAAACAAGCAGAACTAATTGAATCAGGATATTAATAATACTTATGTTCATATAATGGAGTTTTCTGGATTCTTTGAACACATACACATCTTTTTAAATAAATCAGTATGAAAGCTTATGGTATTTCTCAATGTTTCCCGTTTCATATTTGATGATAATACCCTATTCCATAAGGGTATATTAGTTTTGATACATATTTAGTAACATCGACAAATCATTTTGCTAGATATAAGTATTAAATTCTTAACTTTCTCTTACAAAGAAAAAGATATTGTATTCGTGAAAATTTTCGATTTCAAGATTTTGATTTATTCTAACATTACGATGCTAGCGGAACCCAAAAAAGTTGTTTTTTGGAATTCCGTCCGTCGCGTCGGTTTTTTGGTTCGTCTGTCCGCAATGGTCTCTTTAGCCTAAGCGACTTGGCCGATTTTCTTCAAACTTCATATTCAGCGTTTGTTTTGTTCATAATTATAGGCCTTTTTTGGTTTGCTTTTAGCCATGTTATTACCGGTAGTTGCCATATAAAATTTATACAAAACCTCAATGTTCTTGAAAATAGATCCAACGATTTTGATTAAACTTCATACATACTATAAGCATATTAGTTCCAAAAAAACTGCGTACCAAGTTTTTGTTCGAGAAAATCCATTTAACGGATTATTGCAAATTTGGCCAAATTGAACGAAATTTAATTTATATACTACAGTTACTGTTTGCATGAATTAAACATAAGTGTTTTTTGCCCAATTATCCCTAATTATTATTCACATTGACACCGATTCCTTTCAATTACGGAATATAAGTTTGTATAATCACATTTCGACATTATTATTGTGTTTTTTTTTTTGGAAAAATTGTTAAAAACGCCAAATTAACTCGCTAACTTACTGTTAAAGAGAAAGTTGCGTACGACCCAGTCGTGCACCCACGACTCGTTTTTTTTTTAATTTTAAGGAAATTTGAAGAAAAAACTTTTGATGCAAAAACATTAATAAAGTTAATTTGAAGATTTCGTCATCATTTTAACCCACGCCCACTTTTTGAAGGTCTTTTCCTACAAAAACTATTTGTATTTTGTATACCCTATCCTATAGCATAAGCAGGAGAAAAACGTTGTTATTTGTCAAAACATAACAGATTTTGATACTGCCTGAACAATATGTTGTGAAAATGTCACTTTCAATATTTCATCGTCATAAAGCGCAAATTCTTAGGGTATTCATTTTAAGAATTGGATGGGATAGGGTATCAAACAATCCGCACAGCTGATTCTAGCCTTCTCATGTATTGTTTTGCTTACCTAGTACTCAGTTGCATTGTACAAACGATTGTCGATTCTTCTCAATTTTTGTTTTTAAAACTGTTAATACCAATATATGTATGTGTGCTTACACATTTTGATAAATAATAAATCGAATAATTTGGCGAAAATCATTTAAGTTGCTTTTGTAATAATAGGTTGAGGTTGTTTGTATGGGACAAGACAGCATCGGTACGTTTCTTCCATGTTCAGTCCAAACGCTCTGGCATCCGCGATCGCTTGATATTCAAAGATTCTTTCGCCAATCCAAAGTAGCATCGGTTTCCTATGAATGGTCAGTCTTCTTCGTATCGTCAGGGTAGGGTTGATGTTGATTCCGAGCTAGATAAACTCTTTTAGCCACCTCAAAATTGTTATTATAGACAGTGATATTTTGTACAAAATTATGGGTCGACAATACTTTGTTGATGATATATATTTTGTTTTTTTTTCCTCGTTCACTACAAGACCACGCATTTTACTTGTTTATAAATTGCCGTAAATACTTATATGATACAACGGCACGGTGGGAGCGACCAATGATGTTGATATCATCTGTCTATCCAATTAGGTGGGCTGATTTGTTAAAGATAGTGGATCGGTTCAATGTTTTATCACACCCTCGACATAATGTACATTAAGTAGGTGTTTGAAATTTATTAATATACTCTGTATTTGAATTTCTTATAATCACAGCTACACATTTTCGGTCTATTTAGTTGCGTCATAACATTAACTTTATATATATATGTTATACATATATATAATAACTTTAGGTGATATATGTATATCAGATATAAAACATTTTTGTAGATAGAGATTTAACGAAGTTGCTGAATTTTACTAAAACTATGAAAATCGTAGTAAATTGTACTACACATACATACGAATATACCTTTAATTTAAAGTGGAGCGCGCAATTCTTTTATTTTATGATATTGTGGGATACAAAATTTACGTCTACGCAAGGCCAAAAAACTTGATATTTCCTTCAATTGATCGAGAATGAGAATCAGCAACATCTTCTAGAAAAAGGACCCAAATGTTGAAAAGAACGTTGATTTGGACAATTTTTGTTTGAAAAGAACGTTGATTTGGACATTTTTTGTTGCTAGTAGTTTCATATCCACTATACATACAAATATGTAGTAAAATTTTGTTATTCTTTAAAACAAGAGCGCTATTAAAAAAAAGTGACATAAACCCAGTTGGGATTGCTCTTTTTCACTATAAGAAATTAAGTATCATCATCACATTGAATAATTATTTTACATCACCATTGATTATATTTTATACGCCATTCTAAAGCGTAAAGGTTACTGCGGACCATGCACAAAAAAGTGATTTTATAATAATTCAAAACAAAAATCCAAAACGTATTTCCTTGTAAGGATAGGAAACATAACAGACTACTCATATAACACATGCGAACACCATCAACTACTGGAGCATCTTCGAACAAATATTGTTTGCCAAAACAAATTGAATCTCTCTCAATAAGACACTATTTCAACGCTTTCGACACGTTTTATTCTCAAATAATGTGGATGGAACGTGAAGTTTTGAAATTTTTTTCGAAACCACCCATAAACTTGCTATGAATTCATAAAATTTCTACCCCTTCACTATATTTTATTTGAAATGTCGACGTTGCTTAGTTCTTTTCGTGGAATATAAAAATTGCAGAAGGTAGATGCACCTATACGTAGTAAATCTTATTTAAAGTGGTTTTCCTTTCAATAAATTGTAGGATCTTACATACTATTGGGGGCAATTTACCAATAGTGATTTTTGAAGTGTTTTTACGGGATAAAATGTATGCAATTTTCGAGGGCATGTGATTTCAATTATGCGTAATTTGATTTCAACATACACAGCTACTGCAGTATAACAGCTTATCGTGTATATTAAAAACATTTTTTTTTCAATAATGCTTCCCATTTATACAAGTTTGTATTTATATATATACATATATACATTTTTTTTAGTTTCAAATATTTTATATGAGAAGTGAAACTTTTAGAATGAGATGATGTTTTCAAGTAAAATGATAGCTAAAACAGTTAAATAGAATTTTTTTTAAGTTTTGTATATTTTTTTATGTTATCCATTTAAAGAACTTAATGCTTTAAGGTTGTTACCTATGGTTATAACTTATAACGTTGGAACTCTCAATAATTTTGAAATTAAACTCATTAATAAACATAAATGTGCCAACCAATTTTACTGACGTCTGTGGAAGAGCAGAGTCTGTTGTATTAATATTGCTTCCAAGCATTAAAATAGTGCTTGAAATAATCAATTCGCGTAAGTAAATCTTAATAATACAGTAAAGATATATAAGAAAAACATTTTTTAGTAGTGGGTTTCACGGTTTGAGTTTAGATTTTTATCGATATTTGCTTATGTCACACACCCATTCTTTAAGGAAACATATGAGAAAGCTACAAACCGCTGTGAGACTGGTTTAATACTGTATTTCATCCCATCCTAAGAATAAATATCACCAAAAAGTGGACTTATTGGAATGTAATATAGAAAACGATATTGTCACAACATTCAGACAGTGGATTAAAACGAACTATAGAGGAAATGTACACAGTAATCTTATCGAACAAAATGGGCATGGCTAAGAAACTGGATAGATTAAAATATAGACAAATAAATGACGTATTTACTTACTTGCTTAATTTGCGCTGCAGTCCAGAAAGAACCTGGGCCTCATGTTGAGGAGACTTATGCCTCTGTAGTTGACGCAGTTAAGAGGATCTGAGGTTGCATTACTCAGGCATACATTCATGTAACCAGACTTGGCTCATGAGTTGGTGGACGTTACTTACAAAATCGCGCTGAGCATTGTAATGCCGGCGGTGAGGCTGTCATTTCCGGTAGCCTTATTAAGCTTAAGTTTAAATATTGCTATCATTACTTCGCCCAGGTCGGGTGGTTGGCAGTTTTCGATGTCTTTTCCAATATTGAATGGTTGGTTCTGCCTGACAGCGGAATGTTTTTCGTCATCGGCGTTTAACAGTCTGCAGAAGTGTTTATTCCATACCCTCAGCATCGACTGTGTCTTAATTACGATATTTCCTTTTTCATCTCGACAGTATTCTGTGCTAGCCTTGTATCCTTGGCGAACATCATTCTTGGAGTGGCACATCTCTAATTCATCCATCGCTCGCTTTGCTTTCTCTTTTTTTCTAAAAAGCCGTTGTTTTTCCCTTCTTCTTTGCCTATAGAGCTCTATGGCAGCTCTCTCGACCGGTTGGATGAGAACAGTATCCGATAGTTACCACTTGGAGGTAAAAATAAGCACAATTGACATGTAGTCAGAGTTACAACCACTGGGCATTGCCAAGTTAAAACCAATCAGAGTCTACCCTCATTCTATTGCATCCTACCATGATGTTTATAGCAGCAGTCGATATTTTTCTAAACCTTATTAAACAATACACTGAATAATGTGCATCATCCGGAGCATTGAAAATTATCGGTGCTATTTTCGTTCAATAGGCATTTTCAAGGTATTCGAAAAAATATTCAATAGAGCAATGTTTATGTAAAAAAAAAATATCCTTAAGTTTAATATTCGAGTGTGGCATAACCCTTTTATTGCCGCGTGGAAAGTGGTGTATATCATTTAGTAAAATCAAACGAAAAAAAATCCTCGGGAGCCAGTCTGATTGACTTAGAGAAGGCAGTGTCTGTTCTGCAAATTATGCTATTTATGAATTTTGAACTACGTACTTGATGTCAAAGATAGTAGTCAAATCAAAATGCCCTTGCAGTATGACTTCGATTCCATTAAGGAGTATTGTGATGATTGGAAATTAACAACAAGTCGACTCTATAAACATATACATGAACAAGTTTATACATTGCTTTTCACATTGAAAACCTAGTTCAATTTATGTCAAAGACAACCAGTATGGTAGACCTTACTAAACACGGGCTAACGTTCCTGAAAAAATATATCGAAAAAAGTAAACCATGGTAAAATGAGGCCTTGCTAAGCCTCTATTGCCAAATCTGGAAGCATGGCACAAAGACCGTAATATCGATATTCATATGTTCAGACATTAGATGAGGTCGACTTATACTTGTGTGCTCCAGGCGAGTTCTTCCCCTTAAGGCGAGTCGGACTGTTTCGGAATTCAAGTTCTACATGCTCTAACCATGTTAAACTACCAATGCCGAGTATAGTTATACGAATCTTCGTCTCCATAGTCCGTTAACACAAACGGGACCGAAGATTTTTCGACGAATTTTTCTATCAGATCGACCAGGGATTTCTTCATCCACTTTGGAAACGGTCCATGTCTCAGAGGCATAGAGCAGGATTTTGATGATCAGGGTGTTATTTAGAATCTGCTAAATAGTTCGAGAGAGAGCTTTGCTACTGAATCGCCTTCTTAGGCCGAAGAAAAATCGGTTGGCAAGAGTTATTTTTCGAATAATTTTTGACGAGATGTTGTTGTCAGAGTTAATAGCGGAGCCAAGGTAAACAAAATCCCGAATGATAAATCTATTAATATTGACGTTCTGTCCAATTCGTCGATGTTGTGTGTCCAGACACAGCTAGGGTTTCAGATACAAGCAAGTGCTCACATAAGATTATCGAAATCATCCGTAGAAGTGATACTTGAAAGTCCCACAAAACAGCAAGTTGAAGCGAATATAGACACTGCCTAATGAAAAGCGAAATTGATCTAGGATTTTGCAGATACACTGAAGGTGGGATGTATTTTTGTCCTCAAGGTTCTCAAAATTCATTTTGAAATTAAGGCATAAAAAAGTTGTGTCCAGTCGTTTCAGATTTCCGATTTCATCGAAATAGTTATTTGGTTCTGTCTTTTTCATAATCTGGTCACATTTTCTTAGATGCTTCCAAGGTAAGGTGGAACATTATCCTATTTTTATTGATATCCAGATCCACGAGTGATGCAAGGTCATAAGTTAAGTTTTTCACCTTAAATGTGACAGATGACAGGCTGATCGGCCTGTCGGATTCCGGTAGCAACATTTTGTTCTACCACCTCAACGTTTGCAGGTCGAGGTCTGATTCTAATAGCGATGACACCTATACCCTAAAGAGCCAAACCCACCGAGCAACCGAAACCGAAAATTTATTTTTCTTTTTGTTTTAAACTGCTGCTAATTTCTTCTAATTTGCTGTGGTTTTTAGTTAAAAATAATTCTTAAATAATATGTCAGTAAATCACACTTCACACTAATCTCATTTTTTTCATTCCTTATTTATAATAATATAAAAAAACTTTTTCATTTACATTTTTGCATTTTTTTTGTCGTTGTAAGTTTTGTTCGCCAAAGTTTGTATACGTCACGTTTTTTATGTCAAAGTTTTTTTTTCTGTTTTTGTTCTATTTCCGATGGGAATGAAATGTCAAAACTAAACAGAAAAATTAAGAAATAAAGCAAGGCTTTGGGAGCTCAGTTGGTTTGGCTATTAGTGATACAATGCGAATACGCTTGTGTCAGTCATTATCCCTTTAGAAGTTTTCGTTTACATTGACTTCACAGAGTTAGTGCTCGTAATGGATGGCGTCCCGGTAATGCAAAATACCACCACGTCGCTCGAGATAAGCGACCTATCCACGACAGGTACGTCGACAATGCTAAGGATCTCCTCCGATTGAGTCCGGAGATACCCGATACCGGATCACGAGGAATTCGGTACCGAAAGCCACCACCTCGAATTTTGATACCTAAATAATGTAAAAAGTGAACGCATAATGAACATACGAGTATTTATATTTCAATATTATATTTATAAACAAAATATATATGCAACACAGGGAGGGTTCGCAAAAAAAAGAAACAAAAAATTGTTTACAAAGCATAAATACATTTCAGATACAAATACATTGTTGGCGAGCTCAAATAATAAAAAATCGAAGTCGAATTTGCCATTTCAACTATGTGTATATGAAGATTCAAAACGTTAAAAGAACGAAGAATATAAAAAAAAGTGCAAAGAATAGAAAAATTTACTCTTGCATATGAAATGATGTTTCCTTTTTATATTTCTTTTCCAATCACGTCCTGTTTACCCATGTAGAAATTTATTTGACGTCAAGTACGCTTTATTCATTGCTACCCGCAATCTGATGATGTGAATATTTCTGTGAAACTTTTGATTTTTCTTGAATTTTCCCTTATATACTATTCTTCAGTAATGCGCATTTTAAATAAACAATTTTGCCAACGGTTTGAAGAGTTTCAATTTATACTCACTTTGCGAAGCTATTCGCTTAATATCCATACGATAACAATAAAACGGAGCGTCTACAAAATGTATACTTGTACATAATTGTTTATTTTTGTTAATCCTCGTTTGTTTGCTATATTTGGAAAAAATTGATATTGCATAAAATTTAATAAATTAATTAAAGATCATTATTGAATATGTATAATTTAGTTCACTAACAGTACCTAACAGTCAGTTCACGCGCTACTGATGAAACAGAAGACCCAAGCATAGTTCTACTATGTCCCAAAAATGAGTAAGTTTAAATTTTAATTCGTAAACACAATCACTACTTCCTTGCTTCCATCAAAAGTTCTAATTTGAGAAGCAAAAAAATGTACAACTGAATATCAAACAATCCTGATTGACTAATTGAAAATGGTTCCTCAGGGAAAGGAATACCGCGCAGTAGGAGAACTGCGACAAGTTCCTTCCATCTAGCCATTAATTGGAGTTAATACAATTTTACTTAACTTTGTTATGCTTTGAATATGCAACAACTCTCTTTAATCTCTAGAGAACATTTTTCGGTCTCACTTGAAGTACTATAATAAGATATGATGAAAAGGAAACCCTCAATAAACAACCCACTTAAAATAAATTTCTATTTCTCAATTAGCTCATTCGTATCTTTTTTTTGCGAATAAGATCGACAAAATATGTATATATATTATATACCCTTGCTATGAAGTAATAATGGTTTAGTTCTTCTCTACAATTATCTGTATTTGCTTATTGTTAAGAGAGTTTGTTCGGCAATGCGTGTTAATCGCACACAGAGTAGCTAGCTATGGAATGTATATATGTACATCGTACGCTCAAGGAATAATTTATAATTCTGTTACATAAAATTATCAATAATTATTTTTGCGTTAAACATTATTTATATAAAAAAATTAACATCCTAAGACTTATTGCAAGCCTTTGGGCTATAGAGAAACATACTATTATAGGCAAATGTAATTGTGTTTTACAGTCCAAATCTGGTCAAATCTGGTTTATTTGAATATAATCGTAAAAAAAAACTTCAAGTCAGTGACGTCATTAACTGATAATCAATCCCCTATACCAGAAATGGAGAGCATTTAATTACATGTAAGCAGTTGAATGGCACTAAGCAGAATACTGAAAAAAGGGTGTGAAAATATACTGAAAAGAAAAATCTCATCAAAAATTTATGATCGATTTTTGAATTTTCTTTGCAGCTTCACATTACTCACTTATGACGTTTCTTCCTTTTCAAGCTGTAAAACATTTATGACTTGGGTAATCATATTTCCTTTACGCTCCCTGCAGTCGCATTATTTGACTTTAAATCTTAAAGAATATTGTATACCTCCCTTTATACTTCCGATGACGTTGCACACATAAGAATACGTTTAACAATATCACAATATCACCGGCACATTATCGACTGAAAAATTCATGCATATTATTTAAAAAGAACATTTTTTGCCAAACCATAAATAAATTATATCTAAATTTTAAGTGCAATATATATCTATATATTAAGACAAAGGGATTTTCTCCACTTTAGCTTAGTAGGGTTTTTAACTTTCACTTACATGGTTTTAGTAAAAATGTTCGATACGAGATTTAATTTTTTTAATTAAATGTTTACCTAAATTCCGTCCGTCGTATCGGACGGTCTATCTGTAATGGTCTCTAAAATCAAAACGGCCTGACCGATTTTTTTCAACAGTTTTATTTGGTCACAAGTCTGAGCCATTCCTAACTTTCTCTTACAAAGAGAAAGCTATTGCTTTCGTGAAAATGTTTAACTTCGAGATTTTTATTGATTCTGACATAACGATGATGGCGGAAACCAGGCAACTCCAGTCTAAACAAACGGCTTTGTACATTTTTTTTATACGGCCTTGTAGATTTTTTTTAACTTCGTATGCAGATTTTTTTTGTCACTATTCAACACCTTTTTTTTACATAAGAGTTACTGTTCATAAAATTGCTAAAATATTTTATTCTTGTAATAAAACTGCATATCCAATTTTTTTCGAGAAAGGGTTTCCTAAATGGTTTTCTATGATTTGGTCAGACTATACAAATCATTAAATCCTTGCATGCATTTGATCTTACTTGCTTCGCAGTGAATAAAAATTAACATCTAACCAAGTCGAAGTATAGGGAGGTATTGTGAGAGCGCAAAAATTCGTAGTTGTAGTTCTTAAAAAATGTATGTCTGCCATAAATTTTTTTTCAAAATATATGTATTTTCACTGAAATTTGCACTATGGGTTTTGTTGAAAAACTTTACAGAATGTTTTTTTGGAATTGGGGTTCTAACACAAAAAATAACGGTACCTCCCATATAACGTTGTTTTTTAACATGATTATGTGAATAAAGGTTCTAACCATGTTGATTAAATGGTATGAAATGGCACATAACGGTACCTTTGAAAATGGAATTGTACTATATATTCTAAATATATCCAGTTATAGTCAGAACGTTCAGATATGGTTATATTTTTGGAGAATCAAATGAATTAGATCTATCTGATTTTATAAATTAGGATTACATAGAAAATGTACAATAAAATAACCGATGTTTCTTATCCCGTTTTTTTTTAACGCCTTAAGCAGTTGTTATTAAATTTTATAGTGAAGAGAGTGAGAATGAAAAAAATCTACTTACTGAAAATCGTTCGCAATAATTGTCGAACTAATTTTTCCTAGAACAATTTAACAATTGAATCTTTTATAAAATTTCACTTCAAGTTTTTCTCGTAAAATTATAAAAACCTTAAAACAGCAAATACGTTTTTTTCCAAAAATTACCAGCACCTGGGTTCCCTCGTGTACAATTAATTTTAGTTTAACCTTCATAATCTGTCCCACTCACTCATTTTTGTAAGGATTTATTTATGTTCATTCACTTACCTCTATTTACCCAATGAAAAACGAAAAAGGAGTTTTCATAACTTTGAGCACTCTCAAAAACTAAAAGCAATATTTCGTTATTAATAAATTTAGCAATGAGTATTAATGCAGGTTTGAGAAATAAATTTTTGATATCTATAGTAAGAGATATTATGATGAGAAATTACGGAACAAATTAACTTTAGCTGCCATTCACTTTTTGCACTTTTTTTATTAATCGATTCGTTTCTGCGTGCTAATTATTTATATGTTTTTTTAAAAATTGTCGCTCACAATTATTTAAAAAGTTATAAAACAATAAAAATTCCGAAAATCCCCATGAAAATCAACTAGTGAGTGATAAATAAGAAGAAAAACATTGCATTGCAGCATTGCAAGACTAAAAAAATTATGTACTACATAATTCCCAAAATGTGAGAGAAAAATTTAAAAATAAAAATCAAAGGATTTTATATCTCTTTCTAGGGACAGTCCTGAGTCAACCCTCACGCAACTTCGTTGCTCCGCTCAGAGTATGTAAAGTCGTCAGGCATGCGCATAAGTCAACTCTGGGTGACCCGCTTCGCGGGAACAAAGCATTTTAACTCTCTTTCTGGGGACAGTCCACGCTCACGCAACTTCGTTGCTCCGCTCAGGGTACGTAAAGTCGTCAGGCAGGCGCCTTAGTCAATATTTTTTTGGTAAACTATTTTTATTTGGTATGATTTTTTCAACATGGCAATGCTGCGTACACTGCAGCAGAAAAAAAAAGAAATGTCAAACTACACACAATTTGTATGAAATTATAACCAAAAAAAGTGCAATTTTATTTGTTAAATATCTTTTAAACTAAACGTGAGCGACAAGTTTTAAAAATATATAAATGATCAGCACGCAGAATCGATTAATTAAAAGGTGCAAAAGGTGAAAGGCAGCTAAAGTCAATTTATGCCGAAATTACTATTCGCTGTAGTGTTAGGATGAGTTCTGTAAAATCTTCTGTAATCTTATCTTGTCAAACACGTTCTATATAACCACTCTGCAATTTTTGTTTGTGATACCATCGTTGTATCATAACGTACTCAATATACAAGTTATAACATATGCATTGTAAATATATATATAAATATACTCACAAGAAAACTCACATTTTTCCTCCTTTTCAATGATTTTGCTTTTTTTTTTTTAGTTTTTGGCAGATTCTGTAGTGGAAATTTTGCAGCGACACTCCATAAATTTATGAACCTTATCAGCTATAAAATTACTACAAGCGAATTACCCACATACTATATGGGCTATTGGAGACAGCGACAGTGGTGAAATTTGAAAACAAACATTTTTTATAGCCTCCTACTTATTACAAAGCACATTATTTTAGACGGCACATGAGATATTCACAGTACATTTACACTGTAATGGTTGTATGGCGTTTTGTTCATGTGTTTGTGTTTTGGTTAGCTGATGAAGGATTCAAATTTATTATGTTATCAGACACTACCCTTAAGTCAGGTTGAAGCAGTAGGCTTAAATGGATGAAGATTAAATTATACACTGTTGAAAACCATATATCAAAAGTTTATGTTTTGAAAGATGTGATTTGTTCATCATGACGATTAATTGAGCGTCAATGAACAATATAAACCCTCGTCATAAACATAACACAAGTTGGGATATAGCTTTGTATACTATACATATTTCATATAGCGTATCACATAGATTTCTGAAGTGTCAATGATGTAGTTGCTAATTTAAACCAACATTAATTTGAAAATACCATACATTATTAAATATTATAACTCAAAAAAACGTATTTTTAAGGCAATTAAAAACCACAATAAGTGCTGAAAACATTCTGAATCTTTCTTTCTCTTATTATTTAGTTTACAAAAAAAAGACGAGAAAGTACATCCGGCAGAAAACTGGGATTTTTCGTTACTGGCCGAAACTGAAAATTCAGTTTAGAAATTTCCACACTAAACTGATCACAGGGTATCGGGAAAAAATTCAATTGTAAGATTCTTGTTATGCATCCAGATAGTTTATATTTCATGGAAAATTAATGATTTTTTAAATTTGTTCTATAAATAAAAATGCGTTATTTTAGTGCTTAGGGAAAAATGGGGCCAGAACTATTTTTGGAATGTTACGCCCAGCTGCTTAGCCTCCGGGCCCAATTTTTGGGGAATAGATAGATTAACTTCAAATTTGATATACGAAGTTCTCGAGGTACTTAATACCCAGAGAGGTTTTTAGATTTGGCATTACTACTGTTATCTGTCATATAATGTTTTCGGTTATATCGAAATTTCTCTAAAATGGCTACAAAGTTTTGATTAAATTTTAAGCTATTATTAATATCGGCATTTAAAATAAAATTTAAGTTTTTCTCAAAAAAAAAACTGAATAACAAGTATGTGCATATGTTTAAAAAATCATCAGTTTCACATGAATATATATTAGACCCTTCGTGCACCCAACTATTTGTTAATTTTTTTATTAGTTGACCCGACAGACGTTGCCTTGTATTGGCCATGAATGTTTAATTGGACGATAAACTAATCAGTAGAAAACATTTAATTTTAAAAAAATAATTTAAATGTCATGTCATCATTTATTTAAAATTCAAATTACAATAACTATGAACATATTTAAATAACATTTTTAATGTAACAATTTTTATCTATTGAAGTGCTTTTTGGCAGACAATGAGCTTTGTAAAGCAAGTGGAAATAATTTAGTAATTTATTAATTTAAACGTTCACCAGCTCGTAAGCATTTTTTGTACGGAGAGAGTGCGCCTGAAGAATGGAAACTCAACAACGTTCCTCTCAACTGCGGTAACTACAGAGGCATGAGTCTGCTTAACATGACCTATAAGATCGTATTTTCTGTAATATGTGAACGCCTAAACCGTTTACAAACAACATGATCCGACTTATTAGTTTTTTTTTTAGCCAGGAAAGTTCACAATACTTTTTTTTTGGTTTTGACCGGAAAACGTTTTTGTGAGAAATGGGCGGGACACTAAGCGGATTGTGAAAGCGTTAACATTTGCCCTGGAGACATGTACATGTACATGTACTAATTTCATCATCCCAGTTCATATTTAAGTCTTAATCGACTCAGCTATTGATTCTGAGTCGATTTATATATTTGCTCGAAATTATTTCTTCGATTTCTAGCCAGACATTAGAGGCAGTATCGGAAGACATCACCCGAACAGGTAGAAGCCGACCTAAATAATCTTAATATCAAATTGGATACTAAGTTTAAAAAAAACCCTATGCATTTCGTATGTATTTATTTTTTTTTATTGTATGTATTTAATCCTTTTTTTAAGAACACTATAATATTGATTGGTTCTAATATTACGAATTTATCATTATTATATCATAGCGAAACTAAAATGAATTGTCCCGCTATTCGTAAAGCCGATCCATATTCGGAAATCAGGGTCATAATTCACAATTCCGTAGCATTTTGCTTAGTTTAGGTAAAGCTACCTCCCACATTTTTGTTTTTTTTTGTCCAATAATCTGCTGATATATATATCATCATTTTAACCCACGCCCACTTTTTGGAAGCGTTTTCATACAAGAATCATTTGTATACACTACAAATGACCAGCATAACCAGGCGAAAAACGATGTTTTTTTTCTCGAATTTTCAAAGACTTTGATAAACTGTCTGAACAATATGTTCTGACAATGACATTTTCTATATTTCATTGCCATTAAGCTGACTTTTTAGGGTTTTTTTTTAAGGATGGGATGGGATAGAGTATTAAACGATCCACACAGCTGATTATAGCCTTCTCATATGTTTTTATACCCTATCCGGGCCTATCCCATAGCGCTGTATTAGTTTTGATACATAGTTTGTAACATTTTGAAATAATTTAGCTAGATATAGCTAAAAGTATATGGATCGACTCAGAGTTAGAATCGATAGCTGAGTCGATTTAGGCATGTGTGTCCGTCCGTCCATCCGTACGTCATCAGTTGTTGGGCCTAAATTTTGAGCCAGAATGATGAAGTTGGTACACGTGTTTGTTTGTAAAGATTTTTGAAATCCGCCCACTATCACGCCCCCTTTTTAGAAAAACGTAGTCTTATGCCATACCGTTAGATATTCTTAAAAAGTGTCTGAACAACATATCTAGACAATCCTAATATCTATATTTCGTTCATACGAAGTTTTTTGCCACGCTCACTTATTGGGGCACAATTATTGGTAATGAAAATATAAACATTTCTTCCATATATCATTTTAAACCACGCCCACTTTTTGGAGGCGTTTTCGTACAAAAACCATTTCTATACACTAACCGGCGAAAATCGATGAAAAAAAAAGATTTTGTTAAACTGTCTGAACAATTAAATATAAATAAAGGAATACAAAAACAAAAAATAAATCAACAAAAAATAAATAAATAAATAAACAAATAAATATATAAATAAATAAATAGACAAAAATAAATAAATAAATAAATAAAGAAAATATATAAATAAAAAAATAGAAAAAAAATAAATAAAAATAAAATATATAAGACTTAAATATATAATAATTTTATAAATAACAATTAAATAAATAACAATTTTTATAAACAACAATTAAATAGAAAACAATTTTATAAATAACAATTAAGTAAATAATAATTTAACAAATGACAATTAAATAAATAAATAAAGTAGTAAACAATGACAACAAAAGAAAGAGAAAGAGAGAGAAAAACGTATATACGAATTTATTTATGAGTAGATTAGATTAGATATATATATATATTTTTTGGTTTTATTTATGTTTAAAGGATTGCTTAAGGGACTATCAGCAAAACTGCAACGTTCTTTAAAATTTCTTTTGAGTTTCGCTATTCTATTATATATCAAGTCAACTTTCGCTTTTTTATGTAAATCTTTGGTTGAGTGGTGCCAAGGTTAATTTTGCATTAATTTTAGAATCTTATTTTGATCTATTTGTAGTTTTTTTAAGTGAGTAAATACCTAAATATCTGACGCAATGCGCCCATCTAATAGCTATTCCAATAACATGAATTGGACTATTAGGTAACAAACAAGACTTTGATTTTCTTGAATTTTACCCTCATTCAGTTTTATTTTCCATTTTTTGTAATATTTTTCAAGTATCTTCATCGCATTATTTAAATTTCTCTCAATCGTAAGAGCGAACTCATGAGAAGAAAAAATTGCAGTATCATCTGCGAATATAGCAGCATTACAATCAGGCAGCTTTTGATGTAAAAATATTGTACAACACAGGACCATGAACAGAACCTTGCGGGACACCAGAATAAAACGAGACTAGATTAGATACACCGATTTATATATTTGCTCGAAATTATTTCTTCGATTTCTAGCCAGACATTAGAGGCAGTATCGGAAGACATCACGCGAACAGGTAGAAGCCGACCTAAATAATCTTAATATCAAATTGGATACTAAGTTTAAAAAAAACCCTATGCATTTCGTATGTATTTATTTTTTTTATTGTATGTATTTAATCCTTTTTTTAAGAACACTATAATATTGATTGGTTCTAATATTACGAATTTATCATTATTATATGATAGCGAAACTAAAATGAATTGTCCCGCTATTCGTAAAGCCGATCCATATTCGGAAATCAGGGTCATAATTCACAATTCCGTAGCATTTTGCTTAGTTTAGGTAAAGCTACCTCCCACATTTTTGTTTTTTTTTGTCCAATAATCTGCTGATATATATATCATCATTTTAACCCACGCCCACTTTTTGGAAGCGTTTTCATACAAGAATCATTTGTATACACTACAAATGACCAGCATAACCAGGCGAAAAACGATGTTTTTTTTTCGAATTTTCAAAGACTTTGATAAACTGTCTGAACAATATGTTCTGACAATGACATTTTCTATATTTCATTGCCATTAAGCTGACTTTTTAGGGATTTTTTTTAAGGATGGGATGGGATAGAGTATTAAACGATCCACACAGCTGATTATAGCCTTCTCATATGTTTTTATACCCTATCCGGGCCTATCCCATAGCGCTGTATTAGTTTTGATACATAGTTTGTAACATTTTGAAATAATTTAGCTAGATATAGCTAAAAGTATATGGATCGACTCAGAGTTAGAATCGATAGCTGAGTCGATTTAGGCATGTGTGTCCGTCCGTCCATCCGTACGTCATCAGTTGTTGGGCCTAAATTTTGAGCCAGAATGATGAAGTTGGTACACGTGTTTGTTTGTAAAGATTTTTGAAATCCGCCCACTATCACGCCCCCTTTTTAGAAAAACGTAGTCTTATGCCATACCGTTAGATATTCTTAAAAAGTGTCTGAACAACATATCTAGACAATCCTAATATCTATATTTCGTTCATACGAAGTTTTTTGCCACGCTCACTTATTGGGGCACAATTATTGGTAATGAAAATATAAACATTTCTTCCATATATCATTTTAAACCACGCCCACTTTTTGGAGGCGTTTTCGTACAAAAACCATTTCTATACACTAACCGGCGAAAATCGATGAAAAAAAAAGATTTTGTTAAACTGTCTGAACAATTAAATATAAATAAAGGAATACAAAAACAAAAAATAAATCAACAAAAAATAAATAAATAAATAAACAAATAAATATATAAATAAATAAATAGACAAAAATAAATAAATAAATAAATAAAGAAAATATATAAATAAAAAAATAGAAAAAAAATAAATAAAAATAAAATATATAAGACTTAAATATATAATAATTTTATAAATAACAATTAAATAAATAACAATTTTTATAAACAACAATTAAATAGAAAACAATTTTATAAATAACAATTAAGTAAATAATAATTTAACAAATGACAATTAAATAAATAAATAAAGTAGTAAACAATGACAACAAAAGAAAGAGAAAGAGAGAGAAAAACGTATATACGAATTTATTTATGAGTAGATTAGATTAGATATATATATATATTTTTTGGTTTTATTTATGTTTAAAGGATTGCTTAAGGGACTATCAGCAAAACTGCAACGTTCTTTAAAATTTCTTTTGAGTTTCGCTATTCTATTATATATCAAGTCAACTTTCGCTTTTTTATGTAAATCTTTGGTTGAGTGGTGCCAAGGTTAATTTTGCATTAATTTTAGAATCTTATTTTGATCTATTTGTAGTTTTTTTAAGTGAGTAAATACCTAAATATCTGACGCAATGCGCCCATCTAATAGCTATTCCAATAACATGAATTGGACTATTAGGTAACAAACAAGACTTTGATTTTCTTGAATTTTACCCTCATTCAGTTTTATTTTCCATTTTTTGTAATATTTTTCAAGTATCTTCATCGCGTTATTTAAATTTCTCTCAATCGTAAGAGCGAACTCATGAGAAGAAAAAATTGCAGTATCATCTGCGAATATAGCAGCATTACAATCAGGCAGCTTTTGATGTAAAAATATTGTACAATACAGGACCATGAACAGAACCTTGCGGGACACCAGAATAAAACGAGACTAGATTAGATACACCACTATTAACGTTGACTTTAAAACACCGACTGGATAAGAAACTTTGGACTATTTTACAAATATAGGGAGGAAAATTTAAGCGTATCATCTTATATATAAGGCCAGCATGCCAGACAGTATCAAAAGCCTTTTCAATGTCAAGTAAAATCGTACCAGTCGATTTTTTTAATGTACGATTCTGCTTTATAGCATTTCAAATGCTAAGCACTTGGTGGGAAGTACTGTGGTATCGCCTAAATCCAAATTGTTCTGAAGGATATCATTATCATTATCATTATCACATATAAATTTTATTATTTTTTCATATATTTTGCTTAGGTTGCTTAGCAAACTAATAGGCCTATGGCTTTTATAATTGAGACAACGTTTGCTAGTTTCCACGCTACGGGGAAGTATTCCATTTTAAACAAGCGTTCGATAAGAATGTTAGGTGTCTGATTCCAACTTTTGGCAAATACTTTAAGTAAATATTTTTTATAAGATCAAGACCCCCAGCTTTTTGTAAACGCAAAGAATTTACAATGAATTTTATGTCTTCTTCATTAACATACGTATCAGAAGCAGCAGAATATTCTAAGAAGAATGCATGAATCGTATTATTGACTAACGCTATCACCTAAATTATCTGAAGAAACATGATTATTTACGAAATTCAATGCAAATACATTTGCCTTGTTAGCATCAGTGAAGAAAGTTTGTCCTGGAATCTTGAGTACAGGTACTTGTGTTTGTTTATTTTTTACTATCTTCACTTAATTCCAAAATGGTTTTCCATTCTTATCCAGGCCAAGTAATTTTTTATTACTTTATTACACATTACATTACTGCAGTTAAGATGTGTGCTGAAGAGTTAGTTAAAATAGAGTCTACTTCATCTAACTTGTAACATGTTCAATATTTGTGGGTTCATTGCGTAGACTTAAATTAAAAAATGAAATATTGCACTCTTTTTTCCCCTGACCAAAGAAGTCTACAAACACTGGATTATGATCTGAGCTAAGATCGTTTTTAGAAATGGGCTGGGTTATAAGACTAGCAATATTAGTGACGAACAGATCAAGTACAGACGGACTGCCACGAGAACTACATGGAACAAAAGTGGGACTAGGTGGAAATAATACAGAAATCTGCATTACGACATTAGACTAGAGAGAATATTTCCCCATGAATTTTATTTGAGACAACCCCAATTCCTGTGTCTGCAGTTTAAATCTCCACCAATTAAAAACTCATCGCTAACAGAAAATAATCTTCTAAGGTCATTTTTTAATATTAATCGTTTTTCATCTGTTGCATTGCCGCCCGGTAATATATACACAGAATATTTTGATTCTTTTTTGGTTATTTAAAATTACCTCAACACAAATATTTTCAACATATTGGGCTCTAACAATAGGCAAAACCGAATGCTGAATTGATATTCTTATCAAAATTGCAACCCGTCCTCCCCTTCTACGGATTCTATCATTTCGATAACATTTAAATACAGGTGAGGATAAATTCAAGTCATGTTTTTATCATAGTCTCCGTAACTAAAGCAACATGAATATTGTTAGTATTTAAAATATTGAAGAATTCTACAGTTTTGCTGCGGATACCTCTTGCATTCATAGTTATTATATTAATATATTTATCTGGCATATTACTTAGCATTAGGATATAGAAACTTAGTAGCTAAATGTGCGATAACATTAAATTGTTCGATTAAAGTTTTACATGTTGATAATTTTGTAATCATCTCCATAAACAAGGAATCAAGCTCTTCAGCTGAGAAAAGTGTACTGGAACTGTCGCAAAAATAAGTGTTGACGGGAATGTTGCTAGGATTTACAGTGTTGCTGGAAGCACGGATCGGATTTACGATAGGATTAGTGTGAGAGGCATGATCCCACACGTTGTGTGGTTGAGCACTCATGTTAACGATCTTACTCATATCGCTAGTAACTTTGTCCACGTCGTTGCGGCAGTGCAGGAAAATCGGAGATGGAAGCAAATGAAACCTGTTTCTGTTCAATGTGAAAAGCAGTCACTTGCGAGTTTGCATGTGTTGTAGCCTGAGTAGAATGTCTTTGCTTTCCAGATGTAGCTTTTTCTTTTAATTGCAGATATTTTGATCTGTTCACACATACTGGATCTGTGGCTTTATGTGAGCCCTTGTGAGCCCTTGCACATTTTGGTGGTACATGGCTGTCGCAAACAACAGTCTCATGTGGACCAGCGCAAAAGGCGCAGTATGTTTTAACATGGCAGTTTTTTTTACCATGTCCGAACATCTGACAGTTGTGACACTGGGTCAGCTTACCTCTAAGCTTTCTTTGATAGCTCCAATTAATTTGCATGTGAAAAATAGAGCGGGAACGGTTTTTAGACCGAATAATTAAATAGACCCATTTTCTATTGCAATTAAATAAAAAAGATTTCATTACACTGTTAATATAATCACTTGATTTTTATAAGAAGTAAATTTAAAAAAAAACCTATAATATCGCGCAATATTAATGAAATCAAAAACTCTTTCATGGCATATCGAGCAGAATAAAAAAAAACTAAATTGGTAGATTGAACAATAAACACAGAGCAGTATCAACTTTAACTTACTAAAACTCAATCCCGGAGCAAGCCCATAAACATCACTGCATTCTTTTGGGGCGATAAGTACATAATTATAATTAACAGAGCTACACAAAATATTATTTTCAACAAAAACAAAAATCTTTGCATTTCTATATTTCTGAATATCTCACAATACAGAAAATACATTAGTCAATACATATTGTCTGTTCACTGTCCCCTATTCTTTGAAAACCAAAATGAGAATTTCATTTCATCCAATGTTTCTACCAAAAACATTTGCGTAAAATATGTAAGTGCAAAATGTTGAAATATCTGTTTACGGCATAACTGTTATATATACATATTACATATATATGTATAATGAGTTACTGACGTGACATATGCTTCAGGACAGATACACAGCATAACATCCCCAAGATGGTTTTAATGGCCATAGTTATAGATAAGTGGTAATTTACTTAAGTGTCACTCGAAATCATAATTTGTATTTGATTTAGACTTATGCAGCATATGTCGCTGGAAACATTTTATGTGGTGAACATGTATTCAAGTTCATATCATATAATATTGAAAAGTATAAAATCTATCCAACTGACATGTGTACGTATATGACTTCACTTAAATCATCTATATTATAAAGTGTGTTTTTTTAGAGGTATAGAACTTTTAATTGAAATAAAACAGACGAAAATCGTTTTTATGTTCTTAAATTTGGCTTTATTATAAGGATAATTTTATGCCATTAGTGTTTAAATATGATCTCGGGCATGTGGCCACCGCGACTGGTTCGAATAAAGCCAAGTATATAGGTCCAATTCTCAACCACTTTTTTGAGCTTTTGGTGCTCGTTTCTGGCTTGTTGGCGTAGACGAGCGACTCCTCATATCCCCCACAAGATCTTGGTGTACAATCGACAGGTCCATTCCCCGAAAGTATGCGCTCATCGAATGTTTCCTTCAATAAATCGATTGTGACGTGTGCTGTGTGGCATGTAGCACTGTCTTGTTGGCCCAATGACTCCACCAGCCCATAGAGCACACCAAACAGTCAGTTTTTGTGGATGTAATGGCGTCTCAAGGGTCTCATGTGGATTATCTTCACTCCAAATGCGGCAATTTTGCTTGTTGACGTAGCCATTCAACCAAAAATGAGCCTCATCACTGCAACAACATTTTGCGATGAAAATCAGCATCGGGATCAACCTTTTTTTCGTGCCATACACCAAAATCACGACTCATTGCGAAAACGATCCAATTACTTACTTACTTACTTACTTAAGTGGTGCCACAGTCCGGAATGAACCTGGGCCTCAACCAACATGCCTCTCCAATTAGCCCGATCCTTAGCTAACTGCCTCCAGTTGCGCACTCCAAGATGGTTGAGGTCGGTTTTTACTTGTGCGCGCCACTCAAGGCAACGTCTTCCTCTACTGCGTCCGACGTCTGGCTGGGAATCGAATACTCTGCGAGCCGGAGTATTGGTGTCCATTCGTTCTACATGTCCTAGTCATCTTAAACGTCCAATGCGGATTTTTTTGACCAGGGACATGTCACTGTATAGCTCGTTTAGTTCTTGGTTGAATCTTCGTCTCCATAGCTCGTCAACGAAAAAGGGACCGAAGATTTTTCGAAGAACTTTCCTCTCAAATGCTTCCATGCTTCAGCGCCGTAGAGCAGGACTGGGATGATCAGGGTCTTATATAAGATCTCCTTAGTAGTTCGAGTGAGGGCTTTACTACTGAATTGTTTTCTTAGCCCGAAGAAACAGCAGTTGGCAAGAGTAATTCTTCCTTTAATTTCTGACGAGATGTTGTTGTCAGAGTTAATAGCGGAGCCGAGATAGATAAAGTCCCGTACTACCTCAAAGTAATGTCTGTCAATGGACATTCTGTCCAATTCGTCGATGTTGTGTGTCCTTTCGTGTTGACAGCATATACTTCGTCTTGCCCTAATTTGCTGCTAAACCCATTTTTGCCGCATCCTTCTCTATACTAGCAAACCTGGCTATGACATCACGTTGGGTCCTACCAATGATGTCAACATCGTCGGCGTATGCTAATAGTTGTACAGATTTTTGGAAAATTTTGCCTTTGGTGTTGGCTGGTGAGTTTTGCACAATCCTCTTAAGAATCATACTGAAGAAGTCACATGACAGCGCATCGCCTTGCCTAAATCCTTTTTTGGTATCGAATGTGCCAGTGAGGTCGTTTTCGACACTGATGGAGCAGCGAGAATTCTCCATCGTCATCCTACACAAACGGACGAGTTTTGGGCGGTATACAAAAACTATACATGAAGTGTGAAGATTTGATCAGTTGTGGACTTTCCTGGCCTAAGGAAACGGGCCGATCAGGTTGTTGGTAAACGGTTTCAGGCGTTCACATATCACGGCAGATAGGATTTTGTAGGCGATGTTGAGGAGACGTATGCCTCTGTAGTTGCCTCTGTAGTTGGCTCAGTAAACGGTTTCAGGCGTTCACATATCACGGCAGATAGGATTTTGTAGGCGATGTTGAGGAGACTTATGCCTCTGTAGTTGGCGCAGTTTAGAGGGTCTCCTTTTTTGTGGATCGGGCAAACGATGCTGAGGTTCCATTCTTCAGGCATACTTTCATCCGACCAGATTCGGGTTATGAGTTGGTGGATGTTGCTTACCAAGTCTTCTCTGCCGGCTTTATAAAGCTCGGCGGGAAGGCAGTCATTTCTGGAAGCTTTATTAAGCTTCAGTTTAGATATTTCTATCTTCACTTCACTCGGGTCGGGTGGTTGGCAGTTTTCGCTGTCGTTGCCAGTATTGAATGGTTCGTTCTGCCTGACAGCGGAATGTTGTTCGTCATCGCCGTTTAGCAGTCTGCAGAAGTGGTTCTTCCATATCCTCAGCATCGACTGTGTCTCAACTATTATATTTCCTTGTTCATGTCGACAGGATTCTGTTCGAGCCTTGTATCCTTGCAGTGTTGTTACCAGTCGTGTTGTCGTGTAGGCTATGTTTTCCGACAATACTGCTAAAGATGTCTTCTCTTCCTACCTTTGCGTTAAAATCTCCCAGCACGATTTTAACATCGTACTTCGGTAGTCGCGCATAGGTTTTGTCAAGGAGCTCATAGAAGCAGTCCTTGGCTATATCATCTTTTTCCTCCGTTGGGGCGTGAGCGCATATTAGGCTAATATTGGGGAATTTGGCCTTGATGCGGATAGTTACAATGCGTTCGCTAATGTCTTGGAAACATAAGACTTCTTGCCTAAGTCTGGCACTTATAACAAATCCGCATACGAGTAGTCGCTGTTTCTGCTCACTATAACACGGTCCGCAGTATATGTCATAGTTTTTCATCCTCTTTTTGTCTGCTTTGTAGCAGTTTAGTGCTTTTATTTTTGAAAATTGTTTACTTTTGGAAATATTTAAAATCGACTCAAAATTAGAGCATAACGTCGACTTAATAAGAAAACCTCGTAACTCCAAAACATGACATTTTTCAGGAGGAAATCGCAGGTTTTATTCAAATAAAGCTTTTTTAATACTGGGCATATTTATTTTAATGGAGTTACGAGTTTTCTGTCTCTCTACCCTTGGAGTTATGAGATTTGCCAGGGTTTCATCAAGCACTAACAGTTGAAATTGAAAAAAAATTGGGGATTCCCTCTTTTCCACTTTTTTACCTTTGGAAAGTGGAGTTACGAGTTTTTTTATTATTTTAAGCCAAAGTTACGAGGTTTGCTTTTCAGTATTTTGTTGGAGATACGAGGTTTTTCAGGAACTTTGGCTACATTAAAGCTAAAAGATATAAACAAAATGATTTTTAAGAGATTAAAGTTAATACTGAGCTACAAGGTTTTTCATAACATTGCGTCTACCGAGTTTCTATAAGATAACATCAAAAGTAATTTTTACCAAAAATATAGTTACGAGGTTTTGTTATTAATTAGACGATATCTTGTTTTAAAATATAATAACAACATAGAATAAAGACACCGAAATCAGTGCTAATTTTGCCGTAATTCAAAGAACAACCACCTGAAAATCCTGTAAATAATAATTATAAATGCGATTTTTTTTAAACAAACAAAACTGAAACTGAACTCAAAAAATGCAAAATGCGTAATTTTATATTCCTCAAAGTTGTTCTTTATTTACTATAAGTAACTTTTACAATACTTTTATTATGGAAATGGCATGCGATAAATTTACTTTTAATGTTTACGACTTTATTATACTTTTTTTGTGTTGGCTCTACTTAAATAATCACAACTAACAATTAATATTTGCACCCATCTACGGCAAACATATGCAAATTAATTACACACATATTTCAAATTTATTGTTTTTTTTTTATTTTATTTTTGTTCATTTACGTTTTATTAAGCTTCTACCAAATATGCTGTCTACTACAAATTAAATAAGCAATTCGTCCTGGTTAAGGAGTGAAAAGCTATTTTTCATCCATTTCTTTGGCACAACAAGTTGTATTAGACAAAATTTATTGTCTGTGTAAAATATCTTCCAGTTTTCGAATTTTATGGCATATCCATAATATATAAAATGCCCCACTGTATTTTTTTAAATTAGAAAATAAATACAATACTGGCAAAAGCAGCTTCCTATTAACAATAGCATACTTTTTAAATCATTATTTATTTCAACAAAATAACTTAAGCTGTTGCTATTGAAATAAATTTTATTTAATTGTGGTATATTAAATATCATAGCCTCTCAAGTTTTTCAAACAAATTTAAAATGTTAAATTTAAAATTATACAGTATAAATCAAATTTCCATTAAACAAAAAACAGTGTATTTCAAATCTTTTATATTATCATTCTTTTTGTTAGTGGGTAATGTTTTATAAAAAATATGGTACTAACACACCTGAAATATTATGAAACTATTGATTACCTATTGATATGAGGATATTAAAATTAACATAATGAAAAAAGCATGTATACATTGTAACATTAACTTAACGGCTTAACAATCTATACTTTCTTTTTTCTTCTAAAATATACATCATACAAAATTTATGTAGCTAAGTATAATGATTAAAAAACTGGAGTTTAGGTAAATTTATTGTCAAATTTAAACATAAATAAATCTAAAATGAATAATTAATTGCTTAACCACTTCGCCCATTGCCTTGTTATTTTTCAAACAACTTTGTTGTAAAATGACTTGCTATAAAGCATGTAAAAAAGTGTAATTATGTTTGTTTTATTATATTCTTACTTACAGTACAGCAAAATACAGTTTTACGTTTTATTATATTATCAACATCCGAAGCAACTTAATTTACGATACCTAAGTGCTTAATGCAGTACAGTTTATAAATACTGTTCTTTTATCATTTTGATTTTAATATTAAATCTGAACATAAAAAAATATTTTTGTTTGAAACATATTTTTGTATATTTACTATAACTTAACTATTTACTATAGTTAAGTTATCTATCTATGTTATTATAGTTCTTACGAATTTTCCTTAAATTTATACAAATGTTGTCACAGATAATAGGACGTTTTTCTCGAAGTGTTGTGCAATGCATAATTGAGCAGTTTTAATGTTCCAAAACATATCACCAAATATGAGTAAGAACTGTGATCTATCCTTCCTGAATTGCCCGTAAAAGCGGAGTTATCTGGGTCGCCGTTTTGTTTCGTCCCCTCTAGTCCCAGATAACTTGGAGACTTTGTGGTATGTGACGACATGCTAAGCAAAATTCGTTGTTGGACGTTCTTGTGAAATACATGTAGTATAGAGACTTCGCAAAGCAGCAAAATGCTTGTTTGATACTTGGGCACTGCTTGAAATAAGCCTTGAAGTATTTGACTATGCGGATAGATCTCAAGCGAAGAATAGGTTGATGAACCTTCATATGATTCTTGGCTTATCCGCTGAAAGGGAGTCTTATAAACCTATTGATAAAAACATAAAATAAAGTATTTGTTTCTTAGTTTTGTTTTTATTTAAGTATTTAGTTAAAAACAAACGTTAAGCACGATAAACAAATGGTAATTTAATACATATATCATTATCTAATAAAATAATTGTATGTTCCCAAAGAGAACCACCAATATTAATTATAATTAAGGAACTATTGATGATATATACATATATATGTACATGTATAAAGAATTATTAAAAGAGAGGGGAAAAAGTGAGAAAAACAGATGAGATAATCAGCGCCCTTTGATGCTTGCAGATTTTTGTTAGGTAGAGGTAGATGCTGTGCTACAAATTTACCTTTGTTAACTAATTATGTATTTAACAGCTTTGAGGAACGGTTACAAGTTAATGTACTATACACTGACTTTAACAAAGCATTTGGTTATATTCTCGCGAAATCGATGTAACAACTGGTGTCCCGAAAGGTAGTCATTTAGCCTTTTTATTTGATTTTTAAATAACAGACTGTATCCGTTTTCAGTCTGATATACATGATTTGTCGACATGGTGTAATCACAATACTATAAAGATTGATATCTATAATAAATATTTATTATATGACCGATCTTAGAGTTCAGCGTACGGAAGATGTTAAGGATCTCGGGTTCATATTTGAAAAACAGTTACACTATATAAGAATTAAAATCAGTGATAAGTTTCTTAAGCGTTAAATTCTGAATTATTATATTGGTTTACCAGAATTGATTTCGCTCATTAATTTGTGTGCTCCTAAAGAATCGCTCAGGAAGCGAAATTTATTATTTTCGAACTCTCATAAAACCAACTATGGCAGCAATGAGCCTATTACACGATGTATAATGTACAGGGTGTCCGCCGGGAAGGTATACTACTTTGTTTGTTTATAATTTTAATAAACAGACTGTAACTATTAATGGATGTAAATGGGACTGATGAATAACTTGAGGGTTTTCCATTGCACAGAACCGACTATTCTGTTTATTGACATATCCATTCAAATGAAAATGTGCCTCGTCACTAATTATGTGGCATATGTATGGCATATGTACGGCGGCGTAAATGGTCCTGTGTAAGAAGCTTTTGTGTCAACTGAATCTTAAATGGAAACAAATGCAAATCTTTGTGCAAAATTGTGGCCAAAGTTGTTCTTTGAAGACCAAGCTCCTGAGCACGGCGTCGAATTGAGCTTGATGGATTGTTTTGAACACTTCCTTGAGCAGCAGTAATGTTTTCAGACGATCTTGCTCTTTCCTCTTTCTTCGAAATCATTCACTACACGATAAATTGTGTGTTTTGTTGGCACGTTGTTTCTCCCAAAATTTCACGTAACTTTCTCATCGTCATAGTAATCGATGATTGATTTTGATCAAATGTTTTAACGATTAAAACACCTTAGTTTATCGAATATTTTTCCATAATAAATTTGCCACGTATCTACTTCACAACTGCCAAATATGAACTGTCAAGACTAATGTTTACCGAAATGACGACAAAACAAAGTAGTATATCTTCCCGGCGGACACCCTGTATATGCATGTTTGATTTGGTAAGCAACAAAATTGATTTTTGTTTTGCTAAATTGATTTAAAAAATACCTAACGTCAGCATTTTTATTCCGAAATTTAAATAAATCGGTGTCTATGTGAATTATAATGACTTGCTGTTATTGGGCAAAACTGAAAATCCGTTTATGGAACAAAACTGATTATGGGGAATTGTTGCGAACAGTAATAACGGGTGATTCAAGTAGAGATACTTTTTTCAATAGCCTTTTTTGTCAGATCACGTGTGAGTCGTGTCATGCTGTCATGTTATTTTTGTTTAGTATTGTTTGGCATTTCATAATGGAAAGACTTACGCGTGAACAACGTTTACATATTGTTCGACTTTATTATGAAAATTCACGTTCTGTGAGGAATGTGTTTCGTGCACTTCGCTTAACTTATGGTCAACATAATCGGCCTACCGAGCGTACTATTCGCAACACCAACACCCATTTTGAGACCCAGCATTCATTATTGGATATCACACCGTTAGACTTTTCCCTGTGGGGATATGTAAAGTCAAAAGCTTATGCCGACAAACCCGCTTCGATTCAGGCCTTGGAGGAAAACATCACGCGTGTCATTCGTAAGTTACCAGTCGAAATGCTTGAACGAGCGATCGAAAATTGGACTCAGCGGATGGACCATCTGCGACGTAGCAACGGCCAACATTTGATCGACATAATCTTCAAAAAATAAATGCCAAAGAATGTTAATTCAAATGATAATAAACATTCTCCATTAAATTTGAATTTTCTGTGTTTTTTCTTTAAAAATTAGGGAACCTCGAAATGGATCACCCTTTAGTAGCATATAAATTAGATTTCATTCAATTTGACTAAATAGTTTACGGGAAATTGCCAATTTTCTTTAAATGGCTAAGTGCAAAATATTCGTTATATGGGTTTTCTCGAGAAAAAAAAACTTGGTATGCAGTTTTTTGAAACTTATATGTTTATAGTTTTTATATAAAAGTTTCATCAAAACCGTAAGAAACGTTTTCGAGAAAATTGAGGTTATGTTTTTATGCTAGACCATTACGGACAGACGGACGGAATTCCAAAAACAACTTTTTTGGGTTCCGCTATCACCGTTTTGTTAGAATCAATAAAACTCTCGGAGTCAAATTTTTTCACGAAAACAATATCTTTCTCTTTGTAAGTGAAAGTTAAAAACGAAAAAAAAAATAAGTACGTAAAAATAAATATTCTCGAGAAAGCAATGTTAATTTGGTACGAGATGTACCCCAACATTTAAGCATCACCTTTAGTAAAGAAGCGCGTTTGCCCTAACTTTAAGATCCACTAATGTCTTAAGACAACTGGATATGTGCATATTGCGAATATGTTACTATGTAACATATTAGCATATGACTCCAACACCAGATCAAGGAACATATACCTAAGAAAAATAACTACTTACTAAGTGGCGCTACAGTCCAGAATGAACCTGGGCCACAACCAACATGCATCTCCAATTAGCCCGGTCCTTTGCTAACTGCCTTCAATTGCGCAATTGCGGTTGAGGTCGGTCTCCACTTGTGCTCGCCTCTTAAGGAGAGATCTTCCTGTAGGGCGTTCGACGTCTGGCTGGGAATTCGTTCTACATGTCCTAGCCAGTTGGCAGTTTTCGCTGTCGTGGCCAATATTGAATGGTTCGTTCGCCTGACAGCGGAATGTTGTTCGTCATTACCGTTTAACAGTCTGCAGAAGTGGTTCTTCCAAATCCTCAGCATCGACTGTGTCTCAATAACGATATTTCCTTGTTCTTCTCGAGCCTTGTATCCTTGGCTTTGACGTTTAACACTTTGGTAAAACTTGCGAACATCGTTTCTGGGGTGGCGCCTCTCTATATCCACGATCGCGCGCATTTCTTGATCTTTTTTCTTCTTTCTGAAAAGCCGGTGTTCTTCCCTTCTTCTTTGCTAGAGAGTTCAATGGCATTTCTCGTCATCACCTGCAGCTTAGCCTTGTAGGCCTCGTTCTTGGCTGTGAGCATCAACCCAAGAGTTTTTTTCTGGTGGGCGAGAGAAACCTTTTTGGCTGATTTAATGGCTTGTTGGCGTCGTTGCCATTGTTGTTCGACATCCGATGGTGGTGGTTTGGTGTTAATCGAGAGGTAATCGATTGCAGTCTTTCGACGTTAAATTTGTTCATAGTATTTCTGGATTGTTGTGGCGTGGTGGATATCCCCATTGTTACCTTGGCTGCAACAAGGTAGTGGTCTGAGTCAATGTCAGCTTCTCGGAATGTTCGGACATCCAAAATACTAGCTGCGTGTCTCTTATCTATCGAAATGTGATCAATTTGGTTGACCGTTCGTTGATCTGGAGACCAACATGCCCCCTTATAAATATCGAGGTAAGGAAACCGTGCTCTGTCTACAGTGGATTTTGTTCCCTACCGAAGTCAATTAGCCTAAGTCCGATACCAGACGTGTTGTCATGTAGGATGTGTCTTCCGCCAACACTGTTAAAGATGTCTACTGTTCCTACTTTGCGTTTATTTTTAACGAAAAATAACTAATAATCTAATATAACTACAGTAATAATATTTTATAGTTGCCATATAAATCTGAATCCATAATATGCAAAACTATAATGTCACACATACCTTTCGTCCATTGATATACCACGTAATATTTGCCGTAGGATGTGAAGGTCCCACAGTACATATTGCTTTGAAATTGTCATTTGCATTAATTATACTTTTGTCGACATGCATAACAGGGTCCTCCTTTGGCAATTCAACCACGTGCATATTGGCGGATCGTATATCAGTATGGAATAGGGGTGCATCTTCGGATACTTCACACTGGTATTGCCCAGATAGTTCACGTGTAACGCTCTTTAAAGTTACGGAAGCAGAATCAGAATTTGTAAGCTGCAATAAAAAAGTGTGTTCCATTTTTAATTTAAAATCAACATGTATAAAAACAAATCGTTTAATACTCTATCCCATCCCATCCCTAATATAAATATCCCCAAAATATAGATATTCAGGTTATCTACATATGTTGTTCAGACACTTTTTTAAAATGCCTTTTTGTTTGTCCAAAAATAACGTTTTTCTAAAAAGTGGGCGTGGAACTGGGCAGATTTTGAAATTTTTGACACTTGTTCGAAAAGCACGTACAAGGATATTGAATTTCATTATCCTAGCTCAAAATGTAAGGCCCAAAAGCGGTTACCTAAAGACGGACGAAAGGACATACAGACATGGGTTAACCGACTCAGCTAGCTATTCTGAGTCGATCCATTTATTTTGAGAAGCTAAATTAATTATTTCTGTTACAAACTATGTATCAAAACTAATGTACCCCTATGTCGACTCTGAACGGCGAAATAAAGATAACCTATTCTTGACGATTGATACTAATCCAATGATTTGTCAGATCCTCACGAGAGGAGGACAGTGAAAAATCATTTAAGGTGTTGCTACGGCTGGAAATCGAACCCAGACCTTCTTCACGACAGTTCATCGCACTTACCATCGCGCGACTGTGTTTAAATATATTATAGTCGGATAAAGTCTTTTAACATGTTATGAAGTTGCAATTAGTTGTTTTGATAATTACAATAATCATAATATCCACTCATCTAAATCACTTTTTTGCAATCTTAAAATTACCGTAAGCCATGAGTTTCAAAACGAATTTTAACAAACTGTATAATTAGTAGACCTCATTGGGGTACATTATTTTTGACAATGCACCTATGTATACATGTTTGTAAGGGTTGGTTAAGTTTGAAGGAACGATGTTGAATTTGATTAAAACACAAATTATTTATGAAACTATTGTCATTTATTTTTATTATGTTAACATTGGTATGGTTCAATTATGTATGGAACAAAATATCGGCCAAATGGCCGCCGCGACCTCGGCGGCACAACTCCATCCGATGGTCCAAATTTTCGATGACGCTGAGGCTATGCCGTTAATGTGCCGAACTATCTCATCCTTTAGCTCTTGAATTGTTGCTGGCTTATTGACGTACACCTTTGCTTTCAAATAACCCAAAAGAAAGAAGTCCAACGGTGTCAAATCAATGGCCAATTGGCATCGCCACCACGTGAGATAACACTGCTATTGAATTTGTCGAGCAAAAGAGCCATTGTTTCGTTAGTTTTGTGGCAAGTGGCACCGTCCTGTTGAAACCACATATCGCCCATATCCATATCTTCCAATTCGGGCCAAAAAAATTTCGTTATCATCTCACGATAGCGAACACCATTCACAGTAACTGCCTGACCGGCCTCATTTTCGAAATACGGCCTGATGATGCCGCCAGCCTCATCACTGAAGATGATTTGAGTCAATTACATCTTGTAAGCGTGTAAATGCAAGTCTTAATGCATAAAGTTCATACCTAATGTACTGATTGGTAATATTCTTTTATTGTTACTTGTTCTCTCATTTTTAATACTCGCTTTAACATATTTTCTAATATTTTTGATTCCTTCTTCTGTTTTTCGAAACCAGAGAGCAAGGTTGCAAATAAATTCGCTGTTCGTTGCAGATACATTCAAAATCATTGTACTACATATATTAGATATCTTTGAATATTCCAAGGGGGTATAGTTTTGATACACGGTTTATAACATGGAGAAATAATTTAGAAATAATTTAGTCCGTCTGTCTGTACGTCACTAATTTTTAATCCTTGTATTTTTCTTAATAATTGACACGCACTCAAGGGGTTATGAATACCCTTTGTATGTAACCACTAACCACAGTACGAGCGTTAGAGAAGGAGAAGAAAGAGAGTGATAGGAAAGATTTTGGATGTAGTGGAGACTTACTCCATAGGTGGTGTCCAAACTAACTTCGGGGAGTCACTTTTTCTTGTGTTCGTTAAATTTGAAGAAATTCAAGATTACCACTATTACCACATTACCACTACACCGCGGCCACCCACTCTTTGAACTAGGACAATGATATCAAGGATAGAGGATCATATTATTCTTTTGATACATAGTTTATAACATTGAGAAATAATTAAGCTAGATATACCCGTCCCTTCGTCCATCTTTCCGTCTGTCTGTACGTCACCTATTTTGAGGCCTTACAATTTGAGCTAGGATAATGATATCAGATAGATAGGACCATGTTATTCCTATTACCTAAATTCATATAAGTATTCAAAGAAATGAATAATTTTATAATGAAATTAATAAAAAATACAACTATCTTTTTTAGTAGGAACACACTTTATCATTTTAACTAATAGGTTAATTATTTAGGTATACTATCTAAATATATACTAGACTAGAGCGAGGGTCTTCAGTAAAAAGAAAATAATAATATTAGGTACTATGAGAGAAATACTTCAAGAAATTCTGAAATTTGTTATTCAAAAGTATTTTTACAAAAGGACTACGAAGGACGAAAAAAATAAACGGGATTGGCGCTTAATTACATTTTTTCTTAGATTGTTGGTATTTAATTACATTTCTCTGCAACTAAACAACGGTAAGGGAACCAAAGTATTTGTTCATAAAATGTTTTGAAATCTCTTTCAAAAAAATGTTGAGCAAAATGCTTTTGGAATATACCCATGATATTTAATCACTACCTTTTTTGTTTTCCGTTCATTGTGTGTAAACATTAATAATTATCTAAAGTTGAAATGGGTATTATGTATGTTGAATTTTATGATATATATATAAAAAAGGGTCTCCCTAAAATCTAATAATAGACAATATTCTATGACCCATACACAACAGATATCTTATTAAATGATGAATGAGTCAAAATATTTTTATTAAGATGTGCTTTTAAATCTATATATGGACATACTAGGCACACTTGTAAGTAAAATGGATATAGTTTTCAAATATATGTTACCAACTAACTTAATACATGCTCCACATCATTCCATTTTTAAGTAGATTGTTGTGAATTTTACACAGGAAATAGGAGTCAACATCCTGAGTTTATAAAACATGCAGAAATGTGTGTCCGTGTCTCATGTTAGATGAGTAAATTATCCCGTGCATTTGTGGTCACGTTACTCGAGAGTAATCCACAAGAAGTAATCCGCAAGGACAAATATGCAGTTTACAGTAGAACCACTTTCCAGTTACTAGTTTTTGCCCAACACACTTAGTTTTATCCTCAAAAGCATTGTTTTGTCATTCCGGATCTTTGTAAGGACATAAATGCAAACATGCCACGGATTGAGTAAATGAGTGGTTTCCTGATATGAAGAGCTTTACTAGCAGGAATAGAGTATATCAACTCTTGGTAATTATTCTGAAATATTCAAGGGCTTTCGGTTAATTCTAGTTGCTTTTGGTATATGTAGGTATACACCCTAGTTGTATGCCACAAACTATACTCACACACATACGTATATCCTGCATTTTATTTTAATGTGAGGGAAAGAATAAAAAAATATTTTCTACATGGGACAACGAAATAAAGAAACGTTTTTTTTTCATCATATCACTGAGATTGAGGGGGGGGGGGAGGAATTGCATCCACTAACCTCAAATGAAATGTGTTGTCCTTTTTGTAGGTGGCGTTATACAAAAAAAAAACAGTGAATGTTAAAGACTGAAGGAGAAGGTATATCACATCTAGATGTTGTCGTTTGCATGTGCAGACAATTTTTGCTTGTTGTACTATTTTGTAATTAAAGTTATGGACTGGATACCGGATATAAAGGCATCGCAATGTAATTCCCACGTTTGCTACGGAAATTAAAATGAAAACCTTCCAAGCACAGTCATGCTATCTTATCCGATGAGATTCTAATAATGGAAGTGCAACTAGGATATATATACACTAGACTAGACTGTGTTCAAAATCCGCCATCCGTGTTGTCAACTATTTTCGGAGCTTTTCACATACAACGCATGCCTCTTTCATTCTTTTTTGAATATGATCCCCTCTCCTCAAAATTTCCCAACTCAAGTCCTATTTTGGTATTACAGGCTTTCTACAATATGTGGGAAGTGTTAAACCAAGAATTTGATGGATTACGACGACAAGTTTCCTTTAGCATCAAAAAAATCACTTTTCCTTTTAACCTTTAGCAATGCTAGCAATATTTCCAAATGGCTTATGTTGTAGAGTTCATCAGTCGAAAAAGGTTCAGCTTTTCTAACCACTCATTGTTTACACACTTTAAAGTAACTTAATCGTATCCCTTCAAAAGACTATAATAAAGGATACACTCATACTTGTACATCAAAATGTAGGTATCATCACAGACAAAAGCTGCGTATATCCTCTCTGTAGTGAAATTAAATTGCCAAAAATGGAATGTTTTCATTAAAATATTTTAATGTGGTGGCGGCTACAGAATTTTTATGAAGCAAAGTGATTTTCAACTGTTTTCTGCTCGTCACAATCCACAAAAATATTTTCGTTATAAAGGTTATGCCATTAAAGTGTTTTAAAATTGGTTTTAATTTCTGTTCATTCTTGGGGAAAGGAGCTGTTTTTTTTGTGTGTCTAACTGTAACTCGTCGCGTTTTTATTTATTTACCAAAAAATACATTTCTTAGGCATTTGTAATTATGTATTTGTGTTTGAAATTATTATTCAAATATATTTTACCATTACGCCATACTTTAAACATTCTGGATTTAATAGTTAAGTAAATAATAATAACTAGGCTTTTCAGACAGTTTTTAAGTTAAATGCACGTCAAAAATTACATTTCTGCTCTTATTTTATTAAAGCTGAAATTTATTATGAAGATTTATTTCGAAAGGTAAAAGTGACTTTGATATTAATTTTTTTTCAATCAGGGAATATTGTTTATTAAGGTTTTTGAAACTGAAAATGCGTGAGACAACTTGAGTGTTTTTTTATTAAGATTTTGTGTGATTTTGCGAAAATTTTGTTGTTTATTCTGTTTGAAAGGAGTATATGTAAAGTTGTGTTGCGACCGATCAATATTATTTTAGCATACCATAATACACATGTTTATGTATAGGCCAATATTAAATATATATTTATATGTATTTTATGCCAACGAATTCAATTAACAGTGCAAATCTTTTGATATATGAGCTCTTGTATTATTTTAGTTTGCTGTTTTAACAAAACAGTTATTATCATATTATATACACATTCATTCATTTCTGTAAATAGGCAATATATATCAAATCTGAATGTGTATGATAAATTGTGTTTCCACCCCAGGAATCGTAAAAAATATGCACACATTCATATAAAAACGTTAGTTAGTACGAGTTTTCGTGGTATTACGTTTATATGTACATGATTGTTATGTCTGTGCCATAAGCAAACATGGCATAAGAGGTGGGCGGGAGCGCCCGTAACCAAAATATAATTTATCTGGAAATGAAGTCCTACTAATACTCGTTTTAACGAACCATGAAATTGACTTTTTTGGTGTTGTTTTGCATTTTATTATTTTTACCGTTGCATATTGAGTAAAACTTAATTATTTGTACAGTACATACGACTTGCATGAATTATGTATGCCGGTTTATTAATTAACTTTAATTGATTTCATTGTTATACATAGATCTCATATGTTTTAATATGTCTATATTAAGTAGCTCTCATTGATATTAAACATAATTTATTTTTTTATAAATACCACCTGACCCGGCATGGGGTATGTTTTATCAACATTTGCAATAACAATGAACCTATATATGTATATACATATATAAATCAAACTTAAAAAATATTTTTTTTTCGATTGATTTGCTGTGATATAATTTCGTTCTTTATGATATTTTGTTATGTTGTCTGGCGCGTAAGAAAAAAATGCTGATGGTGTTCCGACACAGGAACAGGCGACGTACAATTGACCATGCTAGAAGCATGGATTTTCAAGGTTAAGGGTCCAAGTTTAGCTTTTATTGAAAAACTTCATTGGAAAACAAATCATGACAGAATTGACCTTTTTATACCGTATCCCATAGGGGTACATTAGTTTTGATACATACATTGTAGCATAGAGAAATTGTTTACCTATATATACCTCGAAGAATATGGATCGACTCAGAATCGCTAGCTGAGTCGATTAAGCAATTTCTGTCTGTCCGTCCGTCCGTCCATCTGTAGGCGACCGATTCTTAGGCCTTAAATTTTGAGCTTGGCTAATGAAATTTGGTACATGTGATCCTTGTGCGTGCTGTTTGTACAAGTGTAAAAAAGTTCAAAATCCGCCCACTGCCACTCCCACTTTTTATGAAAACATTATATTTTTGAATTTTGAATAAAGGGCAGAAAACATACATATATGTTCAATCCTAATATCGGTATTTTGTCCACATAAAGTTTTTTGCTATGCTCACTTTTTGAGAGCATTTTCAGTAAAAAAAACTTTTTTCGGAAAAATTTTAAAATAATCGAAAAAAATGTTGATGCAAAATCATCGGGTTTGATAAAACAAATATTTTGTCCATACATCCTTTGAGCCCACCCCTCAGTTTCCCTCCAAAAACCATTTCTATACCCTACACCATACCATATGCAGGAGAAAACGTTTTCAACTTTCTCTTTCAAAGAGAAAGATATTGCTTTCGTGAAAAATTTCGACCTCGAGATTTTGATTGATTCTAACATAACGATGATAGCGGAACTCAAAAATTTTTTGGAATTCCGTCCGTGGGTTCGTCAGTTCGTCAATTCGTCGGTCGTTCGGTCCGTCTGTCCGTACAAGCCTCTCCAGCCTAAACGGCTTGACCGATTTTCTTCAAACTTCGTATCCAGCGTTTTTTTTTTCATAATTCTGGGCCATTTTTTTGTTTGGTTTGATCCATGTTATTACTGGTACCTGCCATATAAAAATCATAGTTAACCTCAGTTTTCTCAATAAACGGCTCGAACGATTTTGATCAAACTTCTTATATGCAATAAGCATATTAGTTTCAACCAAACTGCATACCCAGTTTTTTTTCGAGAAAATCCATATAACGGATTTTTGCATTTAGGCCGTATAAAGAAAATTGTCAATTTCTCGCAATAATTTTGCCAAATTGAATGAAATTTAGTTTGAATACTACTATTACTGTTTTCATGAGTTCCACACAAGTGGTTTTGGCCCAATTATCCCCAAACGCAAATTTCAGTTTTGGCCAATAACGGAAAATCATTATTATTCGCATGAACACCGATTATTTTCAATTACGGAATAAACGTTCGTATAATCTCATTTCGACATCATTTATGTCATTCTAGCATCATTAATCGAAATAAATATTATTGTGTATTTTGGCCAAATTATTATAAACATCAAATTAACTCGCTGTGACAGAGAAAGTTGCGTAAAACCCACCACTAGTTTTTTGTCGAACCATACAAGATCTTAAAATTCAATTCGTCGACATCAATATTTTTCGCAGCTAATAAAGAACGTTCGATTTACCAATCAAGATTTTTCGCAATTTGTGCAATGTTTGGAAGCACCTTTCGGATGAGTTCGGACTTCGATTCGGTAATCTCACAGAAAGCGACGGGAAATTAAATACTGTCGGTAGAAATGTCAACAGGGATATATGATATATCTTCTATATACCATTTATATAATTTAAGCGAATTAAAGAAGCCAAATCTGTTCAGCCATTCTGCGATTTAGATAGGCGTGGTGCATTTTTCTTTCTCAAAATCCTTAGTTGGGTTTGACAAACATTTACAACAAAAAAACGAGTGGTGGGTGCACGACTGGGTCGTACGCAACTTTCTCTTTCACAGCGGGTTAATTTGTAGTTTTTAACAATTTGACTAAAATACGCAATAATATTTATTTCGATTAATGATGCTAGAATGAGTTAATTCCGTAATTGAAAGTAATCGGTTTTCATGTGAATAGTAATGATTTTCCGTTATTGGCCGAAACTGAAAATTGCGTTTGGGGATAATTGGATCAAAACCAACTATGTGGAACTCATGAAAACAGTAATAGCACTAATAAAAAATACAAATTTTTGGCGCAACAGGCTTTCTCACAACCAATCAAGTGTGCGTGTGTACTTCTTGCACGATGGTGGGATCTCATGTCTTATGCCGACTCCGAACGGCGAATTTGAGATAAGCTTTTCTTGACAGTTGATACTACTCGGATGATTTGTCAGATCGTCACGAGAGGAGGGCCAGTGAAAATCATATGGTTGTTGCTACGGCTTGGAATCGAACCCAGACCTTCTGCGCGGCAGTTCATCGCACTAACCATCGCGCTACTGAGCCCGAAAAAACGAATAGTAGTATACAAAATAAATTTCATTCAATTTGCTTCCGAGAAATTGACAATTTTCTTAATATGGCCAATATGCGAAAATCCGTTAAATGGATTTTCTAGAATAAAGCTGAATAAAACTAGAATAAAATGATTTTAGCATAAAAGAAGTTTAGTCAAAAAAAATGGCTTAGAATAATGACCAAAAAAACACTGGATACGAAGTTTGAAGAAAATCGGTCAAGTCATTTAGGTTGGAGAGGCTTGTACGTACAGACGGACCGACGCGACGAACCGACGGGCGGAATTCCAAAAACCACTTTTTTAAGTTTCGCTATCATCTTAATGTTAGAATCAATCAAAATCTCGAGGTGGAAATTTTTTACAAAACAATATCTTTCTCTTTATAAGAGAAAGTTAATAAGCCAAGCCGGTCCAGACGTTCTCTGATTTTAGATAAATCATCAAAAGTGGACGTTTTAGTGGGCGTGGTCCATTTTTCTTTTCGGAAAAACCTAACTTGGGTTATCATGAACAATTTAAAAAAGGAATTAGTCAAATCGATATAGCCGTTCCCCATATAAAGATAAATCAAAAAAGTGGGCGTAAAAAATGTCGTGGTTAATTTTTCTTTCCGTAAAAACCTAAGTTGGGTTATGACGAACATTTAAAAAAAAAATCAGACAACTCGGTGCAGTCATTCTCAGATTTTAGATAAATCAAAAAAAGTTGGCGTTGAAGTGGACGTGCTCAATTTTTATTTCCGTTAGAACATAACCAAATTATTATGATTATGACCAAATTGTTTTTATATATTAATTTATTTCATCATAAGTACATTTTACTTTCTTAGACTAGAATGATAAAGTAATAGTAATTCTATTGTTAAGTAATAAATAATCTTTATTATTTGATTGCAAAATTCGATTGAATCTTGTAAACCCACCCAGACTAACAAACGGAAAAACCAACTGGAAAGGCTTCAAAAACGATATTGAAAATAATATAAAATCCATTAGAACTCGTAGTCGCGGTTGACTCCTTTACCGATACCGTTCAAAAAGCAGCATAGAGTAATACTCCTCAACAACGCAAAATAGAGAGCTATAGTAATATCAAGTACCCGTGGGAAATAAAATATTTGGTTAGAAAACAAAGAAACGCTAGTAAAATATGGCACCAAACTCGTGCCCCGCAAGATAAAACATATCTAAGTTGAATGGGTAACTTGCTATCAATTTCGATTAAAAATTTTAAAAACCATACAGTAGAAACCTATCTATAAAGCCTAACCACTGGAAAGGAATCGAATTATTCGCTCTGAAAAGCAATTAGAGTCATAAACGGTCAAAAAACGCTGTGCCCCCAGTTAGGGTAATTCAAGACGATTGGGCAAAACCCGATAAGGAAAAGGCCGCTTTTGGTGCACATCTCGAGGAAACATTTAAGCCAGCGCAACATGAAAAGGTTAATGTATTCGAGACTACAGTCGATAGCAAATTAATAAGATATGCAAGTATTGCCGAGCTTAAACGGGAAATACAGAAATTAAAGCATAAAAAAGCTCCTGATTATGACCTAATACAGGAGAACTTCTTAAAATGTTGCCCCGAAAAGAATTAACTAAACTCCTCAACATTGACAGTGGAAACTCGCGGAAGTGATTATGGTTCTCAAACCAGGAAAATCACCGAAAGAAATAAAATCTTAGATACCTACTTCACTTTTTCCAATCATTTCAAAAGTTTTTGAAAGACATTACTCGCTTACATCCCATTATTGAGCAGAAACGCCTTTTACCTGGCCATCAATTTAGGCTTAGAAGTAAACGTTCGACTGTGAACCATGTTCATCTAATTACTGATGTAATTGAGAATGCTTTCGAAGAAATGAAAATTTGGTCGGCCATATTTCTTGACGTGTCGCAAGCTTTTGACAAGTTTTTGGATAGAGGCCTTCATTACAAATTAAGACAAGTTCTGCATGAAAAATTATATAAAATCCTCGTGTCGTATCTTAAGCATAGACTCTTCTGTGTGAAACTTGGAAACGAATAGTCAGAGTTCAAAGAATTATTAACAGGGGTACCCCAAAGGAAGCGTCTTTGGACCACTCTTGTACCTCTTATTTACACGTGATATCCCAAAAGCAAACGATACGATAATAAATGTTTAAAATATTACCGAAAAAATGTATTTTACAAAAAACGCCCCCAATAAGTGGGCGTGTCAAAAAACTATGTATCGACGAAATATACACATTAAAATTGTCTAGATATGTTGTTCAGGCACTTGTTTAAAATCTCAAATAGTTTGGCCCAAAACTACGTTTTTATAAAAAGGATAGGTAATAGACGACATTATTTATATCATTTTTAGCATCAATAATCGAAATGTCTACTACCTCTTGTGTGTTTTGGCCAAATTATGAATATCGTCAAATTCTCTCATGCTTGGGATTTGATATAATGCTCAACTCGCTGTGAAAGAGGAAGTTGCTTACGACCCAGTCGTGAACCCACCACTCATATTAACAAAAGCGAATTTATTTAACATTTAAAGGAAAATATCAAAGTAACGACGTACAGCTAGCGTTTTCTGTTTCAGGTCGATGTTGGCGAGCTCTTTTAACCAGATTTTGCATAACAATTTCCCAGGCTTTTGTTGTTATTTTTAAAATTTCTAGTGTTCTCCTAAAGCATCATGGTTGCGGTTGGTTTCAAGTATTCCTAAGAAGACATCGGGAGGCGTCATCACAGGGGATCTTAGGGGCCAGTTGATATCACCACTTTTTGACAATATTAAACCGGAAAAATTTAAAATTTCAATTTCAATTTAGCATTTTAGTAGGAGCTGGGTGTTATGTGGCAGGGTTTTATTGTAATATATTTCCTTATTTTAGTATATGAAACGCTAGCGGATTCGATTAACCCACATCTGTCCGCACATCCGTCACAAATTTTTGCGCCTTAAGCTAAGAGCTAGAATTATGAAATTTGGTTCATTCTTGTTCCTAGCAGAACGAGTGCGAAAATGCCACTCCTACTCTTCAGAAAAATTTTGTTTTTAGTTAAACTATAAATAATTTTGAAAATTGTCTGAACAAGACATTTATGTATATAAAGGTTTTAGCCACGCCCACTTTTTGGGGAGTTTTATTAGAAACGTTTTTGTTGGTAAAGGTTTTAAAACATTTTAAAAAGGTTTTAAAACATTTTAAAAATGTTTTGATGAAAATATTTCGAAACAATATAAATGCATTTCGCTTACATATCATTTCAACCTATAATTTTGATACATAGTTTACTAGCGCGAGAAATAATTAACTTAGACATATCTTATCTTTTCAGAAAAATCTTGTTTTGGTCAGTCGATAAGGTATTTGGAAAAATATTTATTTATATTTATATATATATTTTGTTTTATATGCGATCAACTGTTTAAGATCTTAAAAAATAAAAGAAAATGTCCCCGGCACCGGGGGGGTCCAAAATTTGGTGACATATATTCGACCAGATAGGCAGACGGTCTTCTAGTGTGTCCCATTATAACAAAGTATTTTTCAACACTAATACGAATTCGTGACTGGGTAAATAAATTGAGCCATGTATATTTATTAAAAAAAAACACTCGGTACAAGCGATATTTAAAATAAGATTGGATATATTGTAATTACTTACATCAACATTTATTCCCGAAACAGGAAATACTAAAGTCGGCGGGAGTTCTTTTGGAACGTATCTGTAGAATTCTTCTGTCTCAAAGTACCAACGCACTGAATACAAGGCCGCCTGTGAAATAAACCAAATTTATAATTATTTGACAAATTAATATATTATTTTATGTAAAAAATTTGTAAAATTAAATGCCTTTATAGATGAAAAACTTACCTGCTCCAAGTCATATTGGCATGACAGAGTCGCCGCGTTTCCCATTATTACAGCCTCTGGTACGAATATTTTTAAGTCCTTCAAACATAGAGCTAATATAAGAAGAAAAGATAAATATTTGAAATGAAATAATACAATAGTTCCCAAAGTCTGTATAAAACTGGTTTGACAATAGAATAGCTGACTTTCTACTTCCTTCTATTAAACAACCATTGCAATTGCTATGAGGTATAGAGTATACAAACCGTTTTTTTTTTTGAAAATGCCCCCAAAAAAAGTACGTGAGTCAAATTATATATTCAAAGTATATATAAAAAAATGTATGATATGTCCTAAATATCTTACTCCGACACTTTTTAAAAATGTCTTATGATTTGATCAGAAAAGACGTTTATTTAAAAAATGGACGTGGCAGTGAGCGAATTTTGAAAATGTTAACACTTCTTCTGCTTTGTCGAACAGATAGCCTACATACAAAATTTAAACAATTTCAAATTCAAATTCCTGCATGCTTGGCAGTTGATGTTAGTAGGAGTGAAAGAAAATGTTTGACGTACGATCCAGTCATGTTTGCATATTTGGCCCAAATATTAGTTTTTTGAATGTTATTAAAATATAAAAACGGGAATACATATATGTATAATTGTATAATCAGTTCACCGCATCTAACCATCACTTTAATTCTGAGCCTAAAGACTAACGCAAGGCTTGCAAATTGACAATCGAATCGAATTATTACATTGTGTAAAATTTAATTACAGAACAAAATTTAATTTATGACAGGCTGGGTTTTGTCCTTTGCTTGATTCAGCCTCTGGCAAAAAAAAATTCATTGCAGAATCCAGACTGCATTTACAATTGTATTGCACTACACATACACATGTAAGCCTTTATATGGTACATTGATATCAATTTAAAATTGCAAATCCGGAACAAAGGGAAAGCTGCTGTTGCCGTTCTGTACCTGAACAAATTCGGTAAATCATTAATTAATTTACCATCGCGTTTGCAATGTACTCGGCTGGGAACACGAACGAATATGATATCATTATCCCACCAGGTAAAAAAGCTTTTTGCTTTCCTTTCCTTAAAAATCGTAATTTTAACGCAAATCCATAGACATGCATTGTGCAAGTCACAATCAAAATCTCAATTAAGTTATATAGTATTAAAATATGCACGCGATGGTGCGCAAATTACTTCTGTTATACCTACGAATAAAGGCACAAGCATTAAAATAAATGATTCCTTGCTTGGTGTTGGTCAATAAGTATTGATTAAAATTGTACTTAATACAGTAGATATGTGTACGCTTCACAAAGGATCTGGTACTGTATTAGTGCTATTGCATACGATTACTTCATTATCACTTAACCCTCTATACAAACATGGTCCTGCTACTTTTACAACAGAAACATTCATTTTAATAGTCTTCAATAAATACACATTGAACACGAAGACAACGACTGCAGCAACTAGAATATACTAATAGCACATAAATTGCTGTACTACAATACCAGACCAGTAGCTAAAGGAATGCTTCTGTATCGATTTGTAATTTAAATGATGTTTACATATTAGATATTATCAAAACATTTGGGGATTTGTACTATTTGAATTGAATCATATAGCAAACTTTTTAAGTATCACGTGTCATATTTTTGGAATGGTTCTTCTGGCCTTTTTTTAAAACTTCTTACTGCCACTATTTTTGGTCACAATTATCGGTACCTCCCATATAACGGTTACACATTAATGTTTTCGTTTTAATGTTTTACACGTTAATGTTTTCGAAAACGGCTCTAACGTTTTTCATTAAACTTACATTATACAAAAAAAATATTTATTTATTTCGATTAATGATGCTAGAATGATATAAATAATGTCGAAATGAGACTATGCGAATGTTTATTCCGTAATTGAAAGTAGTCGGTGTTCATGTGAATAATGATTTTCCGTTATTGCCCAAAACTGAAAATTCCATTTGGGGATAGTTGGGCCAAAACCAATTATGTGGAACTCATGAAAACAGTAATAGTAGTGTAAAAATAAAACTTCATTCAATTCGGCAGAATAGTTTGCGAGAAATTGTCAATTTTCTTTATACGGCCTAAGAATATGAAGTTTGAAGAAAATCGATCAAGTCGTCTACCCTTGAGTGACCTGTACGGACAGACGGTCCGACAAAACTGTGAACCGAGGGACTGAATTCCAACTTTATCCTATAACATATAATATCCGTAATGAACATAACGCCTGCTAGCTTCCTTCGAGCAGAAAGAGTTTGCAAACCCAGGAATAAGCATCGAGCTTTATAATCGGGTAATTCCTCATACCTGTTTAATTTTTATCTTTCTCTTATAAAGAGAAAAATATTGGTTTCGTGAAAATGTTCGACCTCGAGATTTTTATTGATTCTAACTCTTTGGAATTCCGTCCGTCGGTTCGTCGGTTCGTCGGTCCATCTGTCCGTACAATTCTCTCCAGCATAAACTACTTGTTTTATTGTATACCTGGAAAAGTTTTTCTGTATCCACTCGATTCTGTCTATATGCGTTTGTTGGTAAGGATACGAATCAATCAAAGCATATTCTATAATTGATCTAACTAACGTAAAGTGAATGTAATTTTTTTTATCAAATCGAATGCCGAGATCAGATATTTCGTCAACTCGATTTAAAGACGTGTCATTGCCTGCGTCATTGAAGCAATTATCAATTTGCACTTCTCTACGTTCAAAGTAAAAAAATTGATTACACCAGCGAAATGGTTTTGAAAATCAGATTGAAGATTTTCACAGTCGCTATCAGATTTTATTTGAGTGTGAAACTTCCATTTAGAATGTTAAATGAAAGAAGGAATGTGATTAGCAAACAAAATTAATTAATTAAGAGGACCTAAATGACTTCCTTGAGGTACACCACTGTAACCAATATTATTAATTAATAAAAACTATTCAAATCGTTATATTTTCGCATTTTTAGTATTTGATTTAGTGCCACCAAGTCATGCTCTCACCGCTTGTTTGTTCTCCCACCGTAAGACTTAATTCATAGAATAAGCCATTAAGGCTTATGATGCACGGTATCGGTTTTCGAATATAGTGGTGTAATAGAATAAAAATTATTGAAACTCCTAAAGAAGGTGCACTATATAATGCTACTATCATATATGTGTTCCCGAAAAAAAACGATTTTATCAAAGGGGCCGGAAGAAACATTTCATTTACCAGGATGCATTATACAACAAGACTCCGGGACACGGATCGATTTGTCCCATAGTATAATTTATCCTTTGCTTTCCGTGGAATATAATGCCCTTTGCAAGGCCTATGGATCGCTATTTTGTAATATAAAATAGTAAAATGTAGTTCATTATGCGTACCATTTAAACATATATCGGAAAAAATAATCCAAGTGATGGCCAACAGATTAAACCACTCATAGTAACATTTTCGCTTCCTTGCCATCGATCTATTCGGTTGCCCTGAAAAAAAAAATAAAATGGTTACATTAAAATTTATATATTGATATATACACAAATGTGTTAATTTTCTGAAATAGACCTTTTAACTTTTAAAGGATATTCGGAAAATTGTGTTACATGTATGTATGTGAACACTGTTCTGTTGACGATTGATCGCGTACAAATTACATAAAATATAATGATATCAATCGACTTATGCTAACTCATACTTTTGTTGCATCGAGATTCGATTATTAATAAAAATATAGGGTCCGAAACTACTCATTTCCCAAAAACACTCTGTAGAACAGCCAACAGCAACAACACATTCCAGATATTTCAGTCAAATCGTTAGAGTAGTTTAGTTGTTCAGTTTCAATAATTTTTAAATTTAAGTTGAGATTTTTGCAAATTCTTTTGTTTTGAGGTAACATACGAATATGTAAAAATCTCAACTTTGTATTTTCGTGCCATTCTATGCCTATACTATAATACCTATTTTGGGAAGTAAAAAACATGCAAATTCTTGTACCCAGAGCCTAGTTAGGGTATACAAATATGTACATACGATTCCATGGGTTGACACTTACAACACAATCACCTACAGCACCCCTTGTGTCAAATAGACACAAAATATATTGCGACCCGTATAGTAAAGGGTGATCCATTTCGAGGTTCCCAACTTTTTTTAAGAAAAAAACACAGAAAATTCAAATTTAATGGAGAATGTTTATTATCTTTTGCTTTTGACTTTACATATCATTCCGTTAGACTTTTTCCTGTGGGGATATGTAAAGTCAAAAGCTTATGCCGACAAACCCGCTTCGATTCAGGCCTTGGAGGAAAACATCACGCGTGTCATTCGCCAGTTACCAGTCGAAATGCTCAAACGAGTGATCGAAAATTGGACTCAACGGATGGACCATCTACGACGTAGCAACGGCCAACATTTGATAGAGATAATCTTCAAAAAATAAATGCCAAAGAATGTTCTTTCAAATGATAATAAACATTCTCCATTAAATTTGAATTTTCTGTGTTTTTTTTCTTTAAAAAAGTTGGGAACCTCGAAATGGATAACCCTTTATATATATTTATGTATAAGTATAAGAATTTGATCTAATCCGAATCCTATCTTTTAAGAATGAATGGAGAAGATGATGTTTTAAAAGACACCTTTAAGAAGCAGATACAAACAAAAATATTCTCCGTTTAATTTTTAACTTTCTATTATAAAGAGAAAGATATTGTTTTCGTGAAAATGCTCGACCTCGAGATTTTGATTGATTTTAACATTACCATGATAGCGGAACTCAAAAAATGGTTTTTGGAAATCCGTCCATCGGTTCGTTGGTTCTTCGGTTCGTCGGTTCGTCGGTCCGTCTGTCCGTACAAGTCTCTCCAGCCTAAGCGACTCGCTTTTCATTTTTTTTTTGTTTTGCTTTTAGCCATGTTATTACTGGTACCTGCCATACAAAAATCATACATAACCTCAATTGGCTCAAAAACGGCTCCTACGATTTTGATTAAACTTCTTATATGATATAAGCATATTAGTTTCAACAAATCTGCATACCCAGTTTTTTCGAGAAAATCCATATAACGGATTTTTTGCATTTAGGCCATATAAAGGTAATTGTCAATTTCTCGCAAACTATTTTGCCAAATTTTAATATAATTTGTATACTACAATTATAGTTTTCATGAGTTATACCTAATTTGTTTTGGCCCAATCATCCCCAAACGCAATTTTCAGTTTTGGCCAATAACGGAAAATTATTATTATTCACATTAATCATTAATCGAAATAAATATTATTGTGTATTTGGGTCAAATTGTTAAAAACGTCAAATTAACTAGCTGTGAAAGAGAAAGTTGCGTACGACCCAGCTTTTTTTTGTATGCATTTTTTTTTAAATTCCCTTTCCTACCACAGTCACACACGTAAGAAACACGTGCCATTATTTAGTATGGAGTATGTAATTCAATTTCTCCTTCACTTCTTAAACAGCCCACGATTTAATTGACCTTTAAAATTCGTCGATTTGAAAATTACGTTTCTGATTTTGTGCAAAAAACAAAACATTTGTAAGAGCGTCGTATCTTTAATACGTAAGATATATATAATTATTGTGCATACCTATGAATAAGTAATTCAATTCATTCTATGCGTCCCCGACCATTGTGTTCTTTAATCGCTATTCGCCATCGCGATTTTATCTCAATAAGCCGTAAAAGTTAGTGTTGATTCTTCAAATTAGTGAACTAATAACAAGCCTCACCTTTATTTATATCGTATTTGACTGCAGGCCGACGCTTCTTAAAAATGCTCAGAGAGAAAAGATTAATAAACGAGTGGTGGGTGCACGACTGAGTCGTACGCAACTTTCTCTTTCACAGCGAGTTGGGCGTTATATCAAATTCCAAGCACTAGAGAATTCGACGATATTCATAATTTGGCCAAAATACACACTAGATAGGTAATATACATTTCGATTATTGATTCTAAAAATGATGTAATAAATGTTCAAATGTGATTAATCGAACGTTTATTCCGGGAATTGAAGGAATCGGTGTCTTTTTGAATAATTATAACTTTTCGTTATTGGCCAAAACTGAAAATTCTGTTTAGGGATAGTTGGGCCAAACTAACTATGTGGAATTGTTTGCAAACAGTATCCAATATGATTCAATTGGACAAAATATTTTGCGAGAACTTTACAATTTTCTTTATATGACCTAAATGCGAAAATCCGTTATATTGATTTTCTCGAAAAAAAAACTGGTTATACAAATTTGTTGGAACTAATATGCTTTTGGTATACACCTATTCAGTTTATTCAAAATCGTCAGAGGCGTTTTTGAGAAAATTGAGGTGATGTATAATTTTTATATGGCAAAAACCACTTATTTTGTGTCCCGCTATCATCGTAATGTTGTAAGCAATCAAAGTCAGGAGGTCGAAAATTTCCACGAAAACAATACCTTTTTCTTTGTAAGAGAAATTTTGAACGTCTAACTTTAAGAAGTACGTGTTTATTTTCATGTATACCTACTTACATAAAATCTTTAGTCGGCTTTGAGTTAATGTAAGGAATGGGGTGGAGAGGAGAAAAAAAACCGTCATATTATCGTCTTTTTGTGCTCTTCCTTTTAATTTAATTAAAGTCATATAATATAAAATATTGCTTTTTCGTGGAAACATTTGCCTCCTCTTTTCCAACATCATCCTTTAGCTTTGTGTATACACCAGCACAGGCACAAGCAAAAGCAAATAAAATGTAATTCCAAGAATTCGCATTTCTCGTGATACCAGATGAACCGAAATTTATATCAGGCTTATTACACATTTCATACAGTGTGCCAAGTTTTATTAGCTTAATATAGTATCGAATGCATATTCTGCTCAATTGTGCAACCACCAGTAAATTGTTGTTCATAATCAGTAGGTACATTTTGTTTACTTTTTGTTATAACACTTATTAAAAAAAACATACCTACATTTATTAAGGTAGAAAATTTTTTGAAAACATATATAAAATGTATACATATATATATATATATATATATGGTTTATTTCATATGAAATCTGTTTAAAGGAATATTTTCAGTCCTTACTTTGAAAACCCAACTAACTTGAAATTCTAATGAAACTTTCTATATACTACTAAATTCGCAAAAAAATACAAAATCTACAGACGTAAGATTTCTGTTGTTTTCCTTCGTACATAGGGTAGATAAAATTGGAAACCTTAACCTTAGCCAACCCCTTAATCAACCTACCCGCAACCCACCCTTCGAACTCATATAGATTGTAAGGAACATAAAACATTTGGCGCCAGATTAAGATTTAGGATGTCCCTGATTTTGCGGTTACCAACGAAGAGATTGGAAACGTACACTTACTTGTATATAAGCTGTCCAGTTCTTTAATGGAATTCCATTCCGATTTCATATAAGTGGCACTTACATATACGACCAAGTTGAAATCGTTGATTACACCACGATTTAAAATGTTTGCACAATGTGAAAGTAAATTCTTTTTTTCAACATCATGCATTCCAATCAATAAAACATTTTTCACGAAACCCTATCACCATACTTTTTGCTTACTATTCAAGAAGTTATTAAACTTAGTTTGTAATTGACATAATCTTAATAGTTTTATAGAAATATATAGTTTCATATAATTTTAAGTGGAAACTGCTAAACAAAGTGCGCAGGAAAAGCAAATACAAAATGTGTAGTCCAGGCATTATATGTTTTATCACCTTTTTAATTTTAGCCAGCAGCTGTATATACGCTTCATGTATACACGTTACATTTATAGACCTTCTTTGAAACAGGATGTCAAGGAATTCCATTGTATGTCAGAAAAAGGTTTTAATAATTTCAAATAACAATTTCGTTACCTATTGAAACTCCTTAGAGTTGATAAATAAATATTTTGACCTGATAATTTATTTAGGACCGATTTGTTAAAACTAACCGATGATTATTTATGTTTGAATGAAGTCTATGCAGTTCATTGTTAAAATATTCCTCGCTCAATAAGTCCATCTATCTGAGTAAGGCAATGTTTACTTTTGTTCCGAATGAAGTATAGAGGAGTAGTTTAAAAGCACAATTTTCTGGATAAAGAACATGTAAGAGTTTGTTTTCTCAATAGTTCTAAATCATTTCACTTGCAAAAAATGAATATTACGCTAACATTTGTACTTTGCAATTTAAAATATTTCAATAATCCAAAATATTCCATGACATCGAATTCATAATATACATATCAATGTATATATGTAAGAAAACATTTTATAACAATCACAAGAAAACTCAAACCAATTTAGAGTCCTTTGAATCATTACTTCAACTTCCGGTATCTGTTCTGAGCTCCAAAGTTATTCAAACGTTTCGTTTCACAATACCAATAATTTTCCTAATTCAAAACATCCCTTATTTTCAATATAAATGAGAGGCACAAAGCAACTCAGAACTCCTATAACCACGTAGAATGCACAAAATGGTTCGATAGAGATGATGGTGAGTTTCTGATTTTGTACCCATCATTGTGTGAGCACAGGGTGTTCCGTGAGCATTAAATATTTTCGCTATTAATTATACCCTATCCCACAGGAGTATACAAGTTTTGACATTGTGTTTTCAACATAGTGAAATAATTTAGATAGTACATGGATCGTAAAGTGTATGGATCGACTTAGATTCGGTAGACAAACCTTTAGAAATTTTTAAAGAGTTCTGAAGAACTTATTTACAAAATAGGATTGTCTGTATTTTATCTACACATTTTTTTTCTCAGGGCATTTTTCTGAATAATTAAGATTTATGGCATACTGCCATAAAAAAGTCTTTTTGTAAAACCACTAATGATTTTGATTACAAGATGTTGTAAGAATCTCATTTTCCATATTTCGACGGTGTCGTCAATGCGAAACATGTATTGAACTAATAACTAAATTTTTATAAATGAAATTTAAGCGAAGCTCACAAATAGATTAATATGATCATCGATAAAAAAGATAAAGACAAATATTTCATAAATAAAAACTCAAAATATTATATCTAATAGATGTCACCCTATTTAATTTGAATGATTCGTTTTCACTTTTTCTTTTTGTCTTTATTATTGATTAGAGAGGAATATAATTGAAACGCCCTCAAGTGACTCAAATTCATTTGGGTAGCAATATAAGCAAATAGAGTTTTGCGGGTAATTTATCTAACGAAATAAGTCTCGCCATCACAGTGTATGCGTTTTTAATAATCATTATATCCCGAAATAAACGAAATGAGCTACCACAGTTATCCATTAAAATAATGCAGAACTAATTACAATTACAAATACATGCATTTTACTCTAGAAATACTTCATCCCTTGTGCGAAACGTTTTCTACCTTATCTCATTCTCTTCGCAAGAGTAAACGTAGCAACTGGGCTAGTATAAAATATTTATTTAAAATTTTAAAATGTGTCCACTGCCACGACCCTTTTCAGTAAAACGTTGTTTTTGGCCAAACGGAAAAGAATTTTGAAAATGTAGCTGAATCACGTGTTTCGCCACGCCCAGTTTTGGTGACCGTTTTATTAAAAATAAAAAAATAATTGGATTTATAAAAAAAAATTGAAAATGTTGTGATGCGAATACTTCGAAAAAAATGTAAGATGTATTTTGCCTATATACCACGCCCACTGTTTGGGTACGTTTCCTGAAAAGATCGACGCCGTAGGATATTTTTATATATAGATGGTTGGGTATTGATAACACGAAGAAAAACAGCGGACAACAGGTTGTCTAAGAATTTCAAAAGTTAGTCAGGCCCCTTGAGCAGAGATGGTGGCGGGTAAATTGAAAGGCCAACGGCAGCGCTCAATCCCGTAGTGGATACCATGTCCTAGGAGTATCTAATAAATTGGAACTGGCCCCCCAAGTTGGGGGTTGTGCTTTGGGTGAACTACCCAACCATGGAAAAACAAAAACGTTACGAAGCAACCAATAGCCTCGGAAAGGGCTGGTTTTATTGCTGACGAGGTTCGTATCTGCACCTGGAATGTGTGAACATTAAACAGGAGGTGCAAGCGAACAACAAGCGGAAGCCCTAGAGGGAATAGCGGAAATACGATGGGATGGGCCGGGCTAAAAGAGGATGAAAAACGGTGACATCTACTACGGACCGTTTTATAGTAAGCAGAAACAGCGACTATTCGGATGCGGATTTCTTATGAGTGCCAGACTTAGGCAAGAAGCCTTATGCATCAATGCCAAATTCGCCAACATAACCCTTAAGCGCCCAGGCTCCAAAGGACAAAAAAGATGATATAGCTTAGCTTGGGATTGCTTCTATGAGTTCCTTGACCAAATCTATGAGCGACTACTGAAGTACGATGTTAAAATCGTGCTGGGTGATTTAAACGCATCCAGTATTTTGGACGTCCGAACATTCCGCTGAGCTAACATCGACTCAGAATACTACCTTGTTGCTGTCAAGGTAATAATGCGGATATCCACCACGCCACAACAATCCAAAAATACTGTGAAAGAATTTAATGTCGCAAGAGACCGCCAACAATGGCAACGATGCCAACAAGCCATTAGAGCAGCCGCTACCAGCAAGAAACCTCTGGTTTAATGATGAATGATGACAGATGCTCGCAGCCAAGAACGAGGCCTACAAGGCTAAGCTGCAGGTGAAGATGAGAGCTGTCGTTGAGCTCTATAGGCAGAGAAGAAGAAAAAAGAGCAAGGAAAGCGTGTGATCAAGGATATAGAGAGGTGCCACTCCAGGAACGATGTTCGCAAGTTTTACCAAAGTGTAAAACGTCAAGGCCAAGGATACAAGGCTCGAACAGAATTCTGTCGAGATGAACAAGGAAATATCCTAGTTTAGACACAGTTGATTCTGAGGATATGGAAGAACCACTTCTGCAGACTGTTAAACGGCGATGACGAACAACATTCCGCTGTCAGGCAGAACGAACCATTCAATATTGGCAACGACAGCGAAAACTGCCAGTGCCAGGGCACGTGACGTGAGTGAAGTGAAGATAGCAATATCTATACTCAATGCTTAATAAATCTGCCGAAATGACGGCCTTCCTGCCGAGCTTTATTAAGCCGGCGGAGATGACTTGGTAAGAAACATCCACCAAATCATAAGCCAAATCTAGTTGGAAGACAGTATGCCTGAAGAATGGAACCTCAGCATCGTTTGTCTGATCCACAAAAAAGGAGACCCTCTTAACTGCGACAACTACAGAGGCAAAAGTCTCCTAAACATCGTCTGCAAGATTCTATCTGCCGTAATATGAGAACGCCCGAAACCGTTAAGAACAACCTGATTAGCCCTTATCAGTGTGGTTTTAGGCCAGGAAAGTCCACAACCGATCAAATTTTCACACTTCGGCAGATCCTGGAAAAAACCCAAGACGTCCAAATTAATACCCACCACCTATTCATCGATTTCAAAGCCGCATACGACAGCATTAATAGAGACGAACTATACAGAGCCATGTCTAGTTTTGGTATAGGATGACGATGGAGAATTATCGTTGCTCCATCAGGGTCGAAAACAACCTCACCGACACATTCGATATCAAAAAATGATTTAAGCATGGCGATGTGCTATCATGTGACTTCTTCAATTTAGTTCTTGAAAGGATTGTGCAAAACTCACGAGCCAACACCAGAGGCACAATTTTCCAAAAATCAGTACAACTATTAGCATACGCCGACGATATTGATATCATTGGTCAGACCCAATGTGATGTCATAGCCACGTTTGCTAGTATAATGAAGGACGAGGCAAAAATGGGTTTAGCAGTAAATGATGGCAAGACGAAGTATATGCTGTCAACACGAAAGGACACACAACATCGACGAATTGGACAGAACGTCACCATTGGCAGACATTACTTTGAGGTAGTACGGGACTTTATCTATCTCGGCTCCGCTATTAACTCTGACAACAACATCTCGTCAGAAATTAAAGGAAGAATTACTCTTGCCAACCGCTGTTTTTTTCGGGCTAAGGAGACAATTCAGTACTACTCAGGAGATATTACATAAAACCCTGATCATCCCAGTCCTGCTCTAGGGCGCTGAAGCATGGACCGTCTCAAAAGCGGATGAATAAATCCTTGATCGATTTGAGAGGAAAATTATTCGAAAAATCTTAGGTCCCGTTTGCGTTGACGGGCTATGGAACCAATGGACACCAATACTCCGGCTCGCAGAGTCTTCTATTCCCAGCCAGACGTCGGACGCAGTAGAGGAAGACCTCGCCTTAATTGGCGCGCACAAGTAGAAAACGACCTCAACCAACTTGGAGCAACTGGGGGCAGTTGGCTAAGGACCGGGCTAATTGGAGGGGCATGTTGGTTGAGGACCAGGTTCATTCCGAACTTTAGCGTAAGTAAGTATGATGGCTTCGAAAACTTCAATTGTTTCGAGTTTATTGATGATTCTTGAGATGATGATTTCATAGATTATTTATTTCAATACCAAGAAAGATAATTTCGCCGAACGTTTGTGGCAAAAAGATAAATGAACATTCGATTGTTTGTCTGTCCATCGCGTCGGTCCATACTTGCGTACTTCCGTCCATCTGTAGGTCACCGGTTTTTCGGCCTTACATTTTGAGCTACGATAATGAAATTTGGTACATGTGATCCTTGTGCTGTTCGAACATGTGTAAACATTTTCAAAATCCGCAAAATCCGCCCACTGCCAAGCCCACATCTTAAAAAAAAAACATATGTAGTCAATCCCTATATCTGTAGTTTTTCTATATTAAGTTGTTTACCACGCCCACTTTTTGAGGGCGTTTTCAGTAAAAAAACGTTTTTCGTTAAAATTTTAATATATTCGGAAAAACTTTTGACGCAAAATTACTGAGTTGAAAAAACAAATATTTCGTCCGTACTTCGTTTATACCCTCGCCCACTTTTTGGAGGCGTTTTCCTTCAAAAACCATTTCTATACCCTACGCCATACCATGTGCAGGTGAAAAATGTTGTTTTTTATCGAACCATATCAGATTTTAAAAATATGTACGACTTTTTCGCTGTATTTTCATGGACAGCAAGTTTTTAACCACCGATATCTAACAATTCTTTCGCGAAAGTGTAAGCGGCATGTTTATTTTTAGCTGGACTTTTTCAAAATTACGCCACAGTGGCGATGATTTCAAGCAAGCACTGGCGGGCACAGTGGAGCGATGGTTACTGCGACGAACTGCTGCGCAGAAGGTCTGGGTTCGATTCACAGGAATAGCTTATCTCAACTTAGCCGTTCGAAGTCTGCATAAAACAGGAGGTCCTGCCATCGTACAAGAAGTACATACGCACATTGGAACAAAAGACATGATGGAATTGAAATGTTACCTCCATAGCTGCTTACAGGATTCACGGGAAAATACCGTTTCATTTCGGTGGAATGGCAAATGTTACTTCACAAAAATAAATCTTGTTCAGTGCGAAAACTATAATTATAAATTTGAATATTTTTGGATAATCATGTTATAAAATTCATAAGCTTTGTTTTGACACCAACTCGTCAACGATTGAATTTTTAAGAAATCCGCAAGAAATAAGAGAAATTTTCAAATGAGAAAACTTAGCAAAACCGTAAACATTAAAAATGAGAAAAGTTTATAAACAATATGTTCTAATTTTAAAAGTTCTCCAGCTTTATGGTTTGGTTAAAGTGCGATGTGTAAACTATTTAACTAGTTACTGTATATTTTGATTTAATTTGGCTATGATTGCTGGTTGACACCCAACTGACTTCAATGTACATAAGCATCGAACGTATTAATAATTTATAAAGAACTTATCAAAATATGATTGATTGGTTTAATACATTATTTATTAAAATATTCGCTAGTGTATTATCTATCTTACCAATAAAAAAAAGTAATTAATAAAACAATTTGCTTCTTATGGCGCCAAAATATGTTATTAACTCATTAATCAAAACAAACCATAGTTTGGTCTATTTGAATGTTGTTAAAAATGTACGAGTTCTTAAAATATTCGCACACCTATGTATAAACGAACAGGACACATACCGTGTTGAAAATATACACATTTTACATATTTTATGCAGACATGTATGTGGTATCTATCATTATGTATCTAACCATTTGCACAAAATAACAATACGTTCGTACTTTATTGTCAATTTGTAGCCAATTTCCAATAACTTAAATTTCCCACAATTTATAATTATGATTAGTTTGTTTTTTGTTATTCCGTTGGGCAAAAAGCCAATAAGAAAGCCAAGTGGTGCCAGCAAGCACATAGCATAAAATTAAGTCGTTAACGACCAGGAAGGTTTTATATCAAATAATTTAGACTGAACGCCAATTTTCCAATCTATGTACGGATAAGTATGAAAATATATGTTTCATATATTTCGTCGATGAATCATAGAGTAAAGCAGTTCAATGTTTTGTTTATTAAGTATTTTTGACTAAAAATATTTAAGGAACAATAATCAGCACATTTGAATTTTTGTGACATTCATGTAGGTTAAATCTTCAAAAGAAATATTTCACATTTTTATACAAACAAACTGATTCAATCAAAACGAGGATTAGGTGCACGACTGGATCGTATGTATACTTGAACCTTGGGTGCTCGACTTTTAATTATGATAAAAAGAGCTAACTGTGATTTTCCCTGTTTAGCCAATACTGAAAATTCAGTTTTGAAACTTTTAAGCTAAAAGTGGTTATAAAACATTGTTACAAATGTCAATAGTAACATTCATTTTGAATTTGATTTAACTAGATAATATGGTTTATCAAAAATTAACGGCTTTCAAAATTTGCATTATATCAAATATTCGTTAATCAAGTTTTCGGAAAGAAAAAAAACTGGTTACGTCGTTTTATCCTTCAGTCGTTTAGCCTTCAGCTGAGATCAAAGACCAACAGACGAACAGAATTGCTGGACCCATTTTTTCTCCATCACCGCAAGTTAAGAATGATTAAAGTCAAAGTCGATTTTTTTCACGAAAGCAATACTTGCTGTATTATTAGCAAATAAAAAAAAAAACATCAAAAAAGAAAAATAAAAGTAAAAAAGAAAGTATCTACCCTACCAATGGGAGGTATACATTAATGAAACATATATTGACTACGATATAAACTCTTTGTGAAATTACTATTCTTTTGTCGCCTGGCTATAAATATGGTTATTTAATGTTTTAAGCACGTCCCAGGTAACTCTCTTATACATTATATTATGTCGCATTGTCTTCCTTAAAGAGCAATAAAAATGATAAGAAACGTGTTCGAAATATGTAACTAGTCATATTAAACCATGTCATTCTTTTAGGATATACTTTGAAAATCTTTTGAATTATACACAGTTAAAACCTTGTGAGTGATACTTTCAAGGATACATATGTAATCAAAATTCATGAGCCCAGTGAAAAATTTAAAGAAAAACTTTTTTAATAGTGCTCCACTTTTCATAATGAATTATGACAGAAAGGAGCAAGTTAACAGGCAGAGAAATAAAGCTGCGGAAAAGAAATACGTCCCCACAGCATTCGAAAAAGAAAATTTCTCTGCACAAACCTATTTTTCTCTTATATTAATGTTAGATATAGTTTATACATTTTTTTTGCTAAATGCAAAAGAAATATTTGCAAAGTTTTAACTGAAGAAAAAAAACTATAAAGCTAAAAAAATTTAAAAGTTTCTTAAAAGTTAGGAACGGGGTTCCTTAAACTTTTCAAATGCCACTTTATCCTTGAGTCTTCCAAGTGTCTACAACGAATATGCATTCTCCTGTTTCTTGTTATTATTTTCTTTAAATTCCCCATAAAATGTTAAGCGTGTGTATGTTCACTAAAGGATTTATATTATTATTTTTCTTTCGCAAGAATCAGTATCTACATATTGTTGAAAAATTCAATTTTTAGGTGCTTTGGCTTATTTCGCCGCGGAAACCTTATTAAAGTTATATGTGATATTTTAAGATAAGGCACGGACAAAAACGATGCAGATAAGTGTGTGAAATACCTAGATACACAATAGTAAACGTTATTTCAGTTTTTCGCAGCGTAAACAAAACAATAAATTGTTAAATCAGATGACACTTATTCTCCACACGGAAATTGCGACGACTAAACTTGGAATTTTATTGGCCACCAAGTTCCGCTAAAAAAGAAATACTTGTGCACAGTTTTGGCATCAACAACTACCCGGATGTATAAGTTTTATAAAGTATCCGTTATTCTTTAAAAAAAATATTTCATCTGGGGTGCAAACTTGTTGATAAAAAATGGATTGTTCTGCACTATCATAACATTATTATTTTCTTTGTATTTATCAAAAATGGAATAAATAAATGCTTGGCATTTTTTTCAACTTTGGATAGATTAAAATGCTCAAATTAGTTCTTATATTGGCTAAGCAGTTGACTTTTTTGGCTATTTCAGAAACCGGCTGTGACGATTTTAATTTAAAATAAATTCATCAAAATTCATCAAATTAACTCAAGCCTACGTGCAGCTTAAATCTCCGGGTACCTACTACTACAATCGACCAAGAATAAGGAATGTTTCCATCATTTATTTCTTAAATATTCTCAAAAAAGATTTGTATTTTTACACGTATAAAATTCAAAACCTGCTTGGAAATGATTATAAATGGCATCGATTTAGGAATAACGGAGAATTTTGTCTTCCTATTTTAAATTTTACTTTTTCCTCTTTACTTAAGATAACGGTGTACGCCAATAACCAACTACAACATTGATGCTTATAGATAGCATGGATATGAATAACATTCAAAGAAATTAAATAAGAACAAGGTCTGTGAAATTGTTATGAATAATCTACTTAAGAGAACTCGCTTTTGTGATTTGGCCACTTGGCCTAGAAGTTAAAGACTTAAACAAACGCAATAATAATTTTGAATATATCCCATTAAGTTCACATCCATGTTTTGGTTGAGAAATTTAAACATTAAAAATGTGTTGCAGATGTGTCTACTTGTCTACTTATGGGGGACATAACTAGTATTGTACCAAAATAATACACAGTTTTGGCGCAACAAGCCACTACCCACTACCCACTACCCAGCTTTATCACAACCATTCATGTATGCATGTGTTCTAATTATGCCAACTCCGAACGGCTAAGTTGAGACAAGCTTTTCTTGACAATTGGAGCGCTTAGAAAATGAAGAGGCCAAGCGAAATTTTCAAAAATTTGAGTAATAAGAGCATAAACAGATATTTTAATGTAAACATAACATAACTATAGTGTTTTATAATTAAAGTAATATTTTTTATTGAAAAGACAAGATATGCGAAATATTTTTAGTAGATATGTGCAGGCAAATTAAAAAAAAATCGCTTAGTCACTTTATCTTCTATACACTTTATCAATTGATACACGAATGATTTGTCAACTCATCAGGAGAGGAGAGCCAGGAGAGCTTCCTTACTTTGCTACGGTAAGGAAGCGAACCAAGGCCTTGTACGCGGCAGTTCATCGCACTAACCATCGCGCCACTGATCAAGTCCTTGTTGTACTATGAGAGGAAAAACGGTGAACGTGTTCATATGTGTTCATATGAATTCATATTGACCAAAACTTTTAGTTCCGTTAAGAAATATTTTATATTTCACTAATTACTGTAATACTATTGTAGCCACCAGTTGAATATTTCATTATTAACAACACCCAAGCCATTATATGAAATCGCACAGTTGTACAATTAACCATACAAAAATAATGTTTTTAAGTGTTAATCATATCGAGGAGGTGACTTCAGCTGAACAACAACAACGTAATATAGTAAAGTCAAATTTAGTAAAAGCGACAGTCGGTTATATATTTTACTATAGAAGTAGTATTTTAAATATATGATTCCTGGTAACATAACTGACAGACGCTTGAAAAATTGGTTTTGGATATAACGGTTTATGTACATCGCACCTAAAACATTAATTTAAAAAAAATTATTTTAAGATTATTACAGAAAACTATTTGCTGTCCGAATCGTTAAATACGCTCTTCCATATAACTTTTTGTTTAGTTGAAGATAATTTCGGAGATAATTTTTTTCAGGAGATAATTTCTATTACTTTAACTTTACACTATGAAAACAAATCAAAATTTATGACATCACATGTCCTCCATAGCCGATATCTTACATTTGTTTTAAGAATGTGTCAGCTGATGGATCTTGTAGCACTTTGACGCGCATGTTTATTTTTAACTGGACTTTTTCAACATAATTGAAAGTGGAATTCGCAAAGTGTTAGATTGAAATCACTTGAGTGCCGCTGATTAGTTCGTGTTGAAAGCTGTTCTTCTTTAACCAAAAAGTGGAAATGAATCAAGAGAAATGTTTTTTTTAACGATTAGAAGTTGAATGCATTTATGACCGATTAAAATTTTAATCGAGTGTTTTTTGTATTCTCAAAAATTCTTACGTTTTAACCAGAAAAGTGAGCACGCACGCACAACATTCGTACGCATTCGCTTACCGATTCCAACCAAACTTCACAACACCATATAATGACCAATATCAAAGATGTGTGGAAGTTTGGCTACAAACATTTTAAGGCTTTTATATATATATCTATAGATGTGTGTATGTATTTCATTCATATAATAATATTTTGGTATTATAGAAAAAAATTTGTTTTATGTTTATGGTACTTTTTGAAACAAATAGAATAGTACAGGATTTCATATGTTTCTTACTACTAATGATGTACTTTGTTCCTACCTTGGTGTTATAATCACCTAGTACGAATTTTGACATTAGCTTCCTATTGCCCATATAGTTAAGCTTTTTTTTGTTTTTGTTACTATAGTATTAACTTGTTACTTATTATAAAAATAATTGAGAATCAAAATTGGAAGATAATTTCGAGTCAGTCAGCGTTCGGTTTGATATGTCGCTAGTTCTCTAGCAATACAATGGGCTTACCTCGTGTGTATGTGCATTGTTATGGAACTTTGCGCTGATGTTGTTGTACAACAACACAACAACTAAAAAATATTGTTTAAATAACGACAAATAAACACATAACCACGCAAATATATATTAAACTACATTCTTATTTGTATGTATAGTCACCGCAGAATAATTCCTATTAAGTACCTGCGCTCAGCTTGTTTCTTTTATTATCAGTTAAATTAATACCGATAGTACACGGTGCGTACCCTTTGGTAAAGAAAAGGGATTGTTCCATCAATAGAAAAACCATGAGGAGAAACTTTTACTACATCACTAAAAACCGAACAAAAGACTTTATCCAAAGGCCTCCGTTTGCAATTTTCATTATTTTATTAGTCATTACATTTCGGCAACTACCAAGTCCAATATTACGTATATATTATCTTATGTTTTTTTACATCTCAGTCCACCGTATAAAAACCAAACAAAAGGAACCCTCTTTTAAGAAAACAATTTAGCAAATAATAAGGGTGGTGCTTAGTTAGTTGTCCATAGTATTTTAGTGTTTTCCTCACTATTCGAGAAGAGATAGAAGTGTTTGTACAGTTAACCGCATTTTACAAGATAGATGGGCAATGTTCGTCTGCAAAATTCGATTGTAGTTAATTGGCAGCAAGATTGCAGATTTGTAGGGGTCAAGTATTTCTTCATTATATAAATTTATGTGAAAGTACATTCATATATATAAATTCTTTATTTTACAAGTGAACACATGTTTTACGTAATAAATAGCTTTATGAAATGTATATAATTATAAAACTTTATGTACCTACGATTTATATATTTACATATTAATATTATGCATTTCATTTACAATTTATATATATATGTACGAGCAAAACATTTAAGAGACTTTGGAATTTTTATGTTTATCTTCTACGGATTCGATGTTATTTTTACATATAATAATATCATATATAAAATATATAAGCTTGTCTAAGATATCCGGAATTCCTTTAAGCGTTTAAAAAAAAGCCTTGTCCACAAAAAAATTAGCACATTAATGAATAAAATATCCGAGGTGTTTCGCGTTATTTGTAGGCTGTTCTATTTTCACAGATTTTAATAGTGTTGTTTATTTCTACACTGTACTTTGAATTCGTCTGACCATGATTAAATGTTTACAAAGCGCAAAGTGAATTGCAGAAGAAACAGAAAGCCCTTAGGCATATTTCCATACATTTTGATGAAAACCATTTTAGACTGAAATGTAATATTTCAGTGAATTGATTTTTAACTTTTTCTTACAAAGAGAAAGCTATTGTTTTCGTAAACAATTTAGACCTCAAGATTTTGATGGACTCTAACGTAACGTTAATAGCGGAACCTAAAAAGTGGTTTTGGGAATTCCTTCAGTCTGCCCTCTAAACGGCTTGACCGATTTTCTTCAAACTTTGTATCCAGGGTTGTTTTTAGCTAATAATTCTAGACTTTTTTTTAGCCATTAACTTGACGGTACTTGTCATATAAAAATAGTAGATAAACTCTTTTTTCTCAAAAATGACATTAACAATTTTGTCGGAACTTTATATATACTGTAAGTTTATTATTTCAAAGAATAGTAACTACACAGTTTTTTTTTTTTTTTTGGAAAAACTCATATTACTACTTTCTTGCTCAAAATTGAAGGCCCAAAAATCGGTGTTACACAGACGGCAGACGGACGGACGGACAGACAGACATGGTTAGATCGACTAAGCTGGCGATTCTGAGTCGATCCATATATTTTAAAGAATATGAGAAGGCATCCCATCCTTGAAATTAATATCCCCAAAATGTATGGCAACGAAATAATGAAAATGACATTATCGCAACTTATTGTTAAGAGAGTTTATCAAAATAGTTTATGGTTCGACAAAAAACAACGTGTTTCTCCTGCATATGGTATAAGGTAGGGTATACAAATTGTAGGAGAACGTCTTCAAAAAGTGGTCGAAAGTTAAAATGATGTATAGACGAAATGTTATTATTATCATAACTTATGATTTTGCATCCAAATATTTTTTGAATATTTTATTGGAGCAAAAAAGATTGTCTAAATTTGTTGTTGACACTTTTTCAAAATACCTAATCTTTTAAAAAAAAACACGCCCCGAAGAAGTGGGTGTGAGTCGAAATGATATATGGACGAAATGCATCTTACATTTTTTCCAAAGTTTTTTTTTTGAGATTTTTTTTTAAGTTTTACTAAAAATCTTTTTTTTAACAAAACCATATCTTGTTCAGACGGGTTTTCCCTCAAAATATGTTTTAGCTATAAAATTTTTTCGATTTATTTTAAGCTTTATTATTTTATTATCATAACCAATGATTTTACATCAAATGTTGTTCATATTCCAAAATTTGACCTAAAGACATTTTTAACTGAAAGTGGCAAACAAAATATATATACAGGAAATATAGAAATTAGGATTATCTAAATATATTGTTCACAAACTTATTCAAAATTCCTTTACGTTTTGCCAAAAAGAACTTTTTTTTAAAGTGGGCGTGGCAGCGAGCGGATTTGAAAACTGTTTACATTTGTTCTGCATCTTCCGAAAGAGAGTCCACATACCAAATTTCAAAACTCTAGCCCAAAAATCAGTGACATACAGACGGACGGACAGACAACCATGGCTAGATCGAATCAGCTGGCGATTCTGAGTCGATACATATAGTTTGAGGTATATATAATGAAATCATTTATCTTTGTTACAGACTTAGTGTCAAAACTAATAAACCCCTATGGGATAGGGTATAAAAAGCATTTATTTTTATACACTTTCCAATAAGGGTCGATCTAGCCATGTCTGTCTGCCCGTCCGTCCGTCTGTATGTCACCGATTTTCGCGCCATTTTGAGCTAGATTGATAAAATTTGGTATATGGACTCTCTATCCGACGAAGCAGAACAAGTGTAACAACTTTCAAAATCAACCCACTGCCAAGCCCACTTTTCAAAAAACCTTGTTTTTGGCAAAGCGGTGGATAGATAGAACCGCTAGCTGAGTCGATTTAGACATGTCTGTCCGTCCGTACGTCACAAGTTTTTGGGCCTTTAATTTTGAGCTAGCTATTTGTTGCTTTCAGCAGTACAAGTGCAAACACTTTTGAAATCCGCCCACTGCTTCGCCCTCATTTTAGAAAAACGTTTTTGGACAAACGGTAAGGAATTTTGAAAGAGTGTCTGAACAAAATATTAAGACAATCGTAATATCTATTTCTCGCTTTATATAGTCTTTTGGCACGCCCACTTTTTGTGAGCGTTTTCAATAAAAATGTTTTTTACTCAAATTTTAAAATATTCGAATAAAGTTTTGATGCAAAATCTTTAGTTTTAATAAAATAAACATTTCTTTAATAGCCCACGCCCAATTTTTGAAATAATTTGTCTATGATATTGGTGCAACTTAAGTTTCGAAGCAGATTTTTCCTGCTGCCATACGCCATTTTTTAAAAAAGTTTGTATAGAAAACTTTAACATACTAACATTAAATATTCCATATTGCAAATTTCATGATCATATCTCAAAATTTAAGGCACAGCAATCGCAACACTAAGACGGATAACCGAATACATGGCTAAACCGACTACGATTTCGATCTTGAATCTGTTTATATAATAGGTATAATAATAATTTCTCTGTTAAAAATTTAATATCTAAACTAAAACGAGTATCAGCTTATATAGTTGATTTACCGATATTTGGTAAGAAAATTCAAAAGAAATAATTTTTAATTATCTCCCTCTTATATCAAATTCATACTTCCCTTAATAGAGATTAATTGCTTTTCGTTTCACGTAAGATTGGTACCTAAAAGAGTTATAAGAATCGTAATTTATCATTTTGTTCATTCGCGCTTTTGCTTATTGACACTTCTGTTATTAGGTGGAGCTTAAAGTTTCGGTAGATAATGATGTTTACAGTATGAAAGGAGTAACCACCAGAATGTATTATGATGTAAAAATTGAATTTTAACGTAATAATTTATTTTCAAAGGTGCGAGATATATTTTGTTTGAAGGTTTTTAGTTTTTTACTGTTTATACCCTATCCCATAGGGGTATATTAGTTTTGATACAAGTTTGTAACATAGTGAAATAAATAAGCCAGGTATACACGGATCGACTCAGAATCGCTAGCTGAGTCGATTAAGCCATGTCTGTCTGTTCGTCCGTCTATAGTTTTTGGGCCTTGAATTTTGAGCTAGGATAATAAAATTTTGAACATCTGTTCCTTGTACGTGCTGTTCGAACAAGTATAATATTTTTTAAATACGCCCACTACCACGCCCCCTTTTAAAAAAAAACTAATTTAGGCCAAATTGTTAAAACTTTTGAAAAAGTGTCTGAACAACATAACGGGTGATCCAAGTAGAGATACTTTTTTCAATAGCCTTTTTTGACAGATCACGTGTGAGTCGTGTCATGCTGTCATGTTATTTTTGTTTAGTATTGTTTGGCATTTCATAATGGAAAGACTTACGCGTGAACAACGTTTACAAATTGTTCAACTTTATTATGAAAAGTCACGTTCTGTGAGGAATGTGTTTCGTGCACTTCGCTCAACTTATGGTCTACATAATCGGCCTACTGACTACTATTCGCAACACCATCACCCATTTTGAGACCCAGCATTCATTATTGGATAATATTCGACCGAATAGACCACGGTCGAATATTATCCAATAATGTCCAGCACGCTGTGAAAAAAATATAGCGGCCGTAGCTGAGAGTGTACACGAAGACCGTAGAGAGTCGATTCGGCGCCGTTCGCAGCAACTCGGACTGACGTATGGAACGACTTGGCGCATTTTACGTCAAGGTCTTAAATTGAAAGCGTACAAAATACAGCTTGTGCAACAACTGAAGCCGCTCGACCTTCCCAAGCGACATCGCTTCGCTCTATAGGCTCTTGAAAAGTTCCAAGAAGATCCGACGTTTTCGAGGCAAATTTTGTTTAGCGATGAGGCCCATTTCTGGCTCAATGGGTATGTAAACAAACAAAATTGCCGCATTTGGGACGAAGAGCAACCTGAAGAGATTGAAGAACTGCCACTTCATCCAGAAAAAACAACGGTTTGGTGTGGTTTGTGGGCCGGTGGAATCATCGGTACATATTTCTTTAAAAATTATGCCGGTGCGAACGTAACCGTCAATGGCGACCGTTATCGTGCCATGATAACCGACTATTTGATGCCTGAAATTGAAGCTCGTGATCTCGGCGACATTTGGTTTCAGCAAGACGGCGCCACTTCCCACACATCGCATCAATCAATGTACTTATTGAGAGAACATTTTGGTGAGCACATAATTTCACGTTTTGGGCCGGTCGATTGGCCACCAAGATCGTGTGATATCACACAGTTAGACTTTTTCCTGTGGGGATATGTAAAGTCAAAAGCTTATGCCGACAAACCCGCTTCGATTCAGGCCTTGGAGGAAAACATCACGCGTGTCATTCGCCAGTTACCAGTCGAAATGCTCGAACGAGTGATCGAAAATTGGACTCAACGGATGGACCATCTACGACGTAGCAACGGCCAACATTTGATAGAGATAATCTTCAAAAAATAAATGCCAAAGAATGTTCTTTCAAATGATAATAAACATTCTCCGTTAAATTTGAATTTTCTGTGTTTTTTCTCTAAAAAAGTAGGGAACCTCGAAATGGATCACCCTTTATCTAGACAATCTTAATTTGTCTGTACAAAATTTTTTTGCCACGCCTACTTTTTGGGGGCGTTTTTAGTTGATACAAAATAATTGGTTTTGATAATATAAACATTTCTTCCATATATCATTTATACCCACGCCCACGAAGGCGTTTTCATACAAAATCCATTTGTATACCCTATGCCATAGAAAACGTTGTTTTTGGTCGAACCATACACGATTTTGATAAAGTGACTGAACAATATTTTGCGACAATTTCAATTTCAATATTTCTTTGCCATAAAGCCCAAATTTAAGGGATATTAAATTTAAACTATGAAACTCATCGGTGAGTCCAAGAAAGCAATATCCATTGTTGTAGGGGTCAAACGAAAGTGGCTAGATACATGGATGCGTTATTTGGTAACATGTAGGTGGCTGAAATGGACATTTCCCTCTGAATGTAGAAATGACAGTACCTATTGTCTTTCTGTTGGTGACATAAATATGGTTTAGCGAAGAAGTGTGAGTGTGACTGACGTCTGGAGTCTGTTATTGAAGTTTGAATCGAAACGGGTATATCTGATTGAGTTTTCGATGTGCATGGGATTATAACGATAAGGTCTTATCGATATTTGGGAGAGAGAATATCTTCACACTAGAGATCTTGCAGAAGGGACTAATGAATGTCTTATTGAAGTGAAACTTCTTTTCGGACATTATGAATTAAATTTAATGAAACAAAAAAGTGTAACGAAAAAGAGATCAAACAACATATTTTGGTCTGATTACCGAAACCAAACAGCTTCGGTCGCAGCCGCTAGCAAAAGAAGAGGTTTTTACTGTTTAGCGAGTAAGTGCTCACACATAAGAGTAAAATACAGTGATCCAAAACATGCAAATATAACAATAAATGTAGATATTAATTAATTGATAACTTTAAACAAACAATATAGTAATATACAGCGCATCACATAGTAAATTACGAATAAATATGCTAAGAGTTGCTAAATGGACCGCACAATTTTACTATCGTTATTATGGGTTTGTTTTCCGATTTCTATTATATACAACCAAAGAGTATAGAACTACATAGAGTACGCATCACAGCGAAAAAAATTGTAGCCGTTTCAGACACGGGCGGTCAGTGCGAATTTCGTAGATCGTATGCGTCGGCAAGGCTGTTGTTTGATGCTGAGGTAGCAATGTGAACACTGGGCTATCAATATCAGTATCAATAGAAAATATTCGTTGCATGAGATGCGCACTGTATGTAGTTCTATACTCTTTGATAGAACATAATCCTTGTTCTATTGGCAATAACGAAAGATTCGAAGTAATTGTCAAACAGATAAAACTAAAATTTCTATGCGAAAATTAATTTAACTGGAAGTTCAAAATAGCGACTAAAGAATAAATAGAAAATCAATTATACAAACTCAACGAATATAATTAAATATTCAGTATGTTATGAAGCTTATAGCTTTTGTGAATATTTCGTTGAATGAATGGTGTTGTTAAAAACAGGAAGAGATGATGATAGAAATATTCAATATATCCATTTCTCATATTTACATGTAGTGACTAAGTGATAAGAGACTCTTTTAAAACCGCCAGTATAAATAACACCTTAAGTATTTTAAGAGCCCCGCCTCATGATTTCACAGTTATAAAAGCTTCTCAAATAAAATCATGAATCGGCGTGGCAAAGTACCTTGCCAATACATTGAGTAAAATTTTGATTTATCAAACTTCTGCTATTACCTATATATGTCAACAGGGAGCAGGATTAATGGACGATATCTGCAATTTAACTACAATTCTGTTTGCAATTCTTTTTATGTTGATGCATTCATGTTATTCGACCCATAAAAACTCATACTGCAATACCGTTGATTTCAAGTCAAATTAATCTATGGATTAGCATGTACATGCAGAATTTTATGAATTTATTTAAAAAATGAAAACAATTTATATCATGAGTAGTTCTGATTAAACAATTATTGACCATTGTTTGTTTAATTAAGATTTTTTGGGTGAATTACATAAATGTTGTCTAATATTTAATAAGCCCTTAATCCCTCGCTTTTTAAACTTATATGTTTTTCTGGAGTGTAGAGTTGGTTTGAAAATAAAGGCTGATTTCGTTAAGTTACTAGCTATGTATATGTACTTTATTTTGTTCAATTAAAATAAATATTTTTCATACACAGCCATAACTTTGAAACCTAGGAAAGGGAGGAGTTTTGTAAGCATACGTTGATTGAGCTTTATGTTCACTTCTTTGCTAAATTAATTATTAAAAACTCATTTATGTAATTTACTTTAACAAAACTTTCATTAATGCCTTCACCTGAATACTATTTTAAATCTAAATCTTATCAAAATGTTATCTGCAAAGAGTGTTTATAAAGTAGTTATAGGTACATAAAGTAAAATAAAAATAATAACGATCGCACATCAGAAATAGGCACCACAAGTTATTTTCTCGATAGGTAGGTACCTATATGCATTTGTTCGCAGTCAAAAGCACTTAAAGTTTTCTAAGAAAAATGCAACGCTGTAGTTAATTTCTTATGAATTTGTGCGCAATCTTAGCATTTTAAGCTTATATTCCCATTTTTTTATCTGTTGCTTTCCTTACTTCATATTTTGGAATAATTTTTTTTTACATTTCTATATTTTGTATTCACATAACTAAAAAATACTCATATTTAGGTATATATTTTTTTACATCAATATTCATAGAATTTTTAATTCTCATCATTATTTTGTATAGGTTAAGCAAACACAGTACACAATTTTCAAAAAGCACACTTCCTTGAAAAAAAAAGTTTCAATTTATCTAACCTTTTATTTGTTTTGTGAACAATACAAAATAAAACCGGCGCCAGAATATAAAACTCAATGTAACGACGCGAAACAGATTCAATATACAATATTGATAATTGTTTTTTTTTGTCTCAGTAAATAATCAAACTAATATCCACTTATTCCCGGGAAAGCGCGGTGTAATCGTATATAATATCATTGAGCAATCTTAAACGACTGAAAGATATCTCTCTGTTTCAACTTTATTTCGAATCCTATTAGAACTTTATCAGCAAAAGAAAAGCATTTCGAAATAAAAAAAGAACATTCTGCGCAAGGATAGCAAACATGAAAAAAGCGTTTTAACGTCTTTAAGCTTTTATATGTATCCCTCATTTTTATATCGAGTCTACCGGCTGTTTGGTACATGAAAACAAGAACAACAATATTGTACTAGAACGCTTTTATCAGGGTTAATAAAAAAATAATATATCATAAATATAGGCAAAATACATATTACATCGTTTAATATTTCTAAAATGTGATCTGTATGGCAAAAAAAAATGGAAATTGATATTGTCACAACATATTGTTCAAAATCTTTTAAGGTTCGACAAAAAACAACGTTTTTCTACTGCATATGGTATGGCATAGGGTAAACAAATGATTTGTGTATGAAAACGTCTCCAAAAAGTGGGCGTGGGTTATATTGAAATATGGAGGAAATGTTTGTATGTATTATCATAGCCAATGATTTTGCATCAACATTTTTTTCGAATATTTTACAATTTTACCGAGAAAAATTGTTTGCTTAAAACGCCAAAAAAAGGGGCGTGGTAAAAAGAAACTTTGTATAATCGGAATTTAGACATAAGGATTGTCTATATATGTTGTTCAGACACTTCTTCACAAATTTTGACGGTTTAGTTACGTTACCAGTTTTTGGCCTTACATTTTGAGCTAGAATGATGAAATTTGGTACAAGTACTCGTTGTTGATACCAAGTTGGTTGAGGTCGGTTTCTACTTGTGCATGCCACTCAAGGCGAGGCTTTTCTCTACTGCGTCCGACGTCTGGCTGAGAATCGAAGACTCTGAAAGCCGGAGTATTGGTGTCCATTCGTTCTACATGTCCAGTAGGGCTTTACTACTGAAATGCCACCTTAACCTGAAGAGACAGCGGTTGGCAAGAGTAATTCTTCGTTTAATATCTGACGAGATGTTGTTGTCAGAGTTAATAGCGGAGCCGAGATAGACAAAGTCCCATACTTCCTCAAACTTAAATCTGTCAATGGTGATGTTCTGTCCAATTCATCGACGTTGCTAAATCCCTTTTTGCCGCTTCTTTCTCTATACTAGCAAGCGTGGCTATGACATTACGTTGGGTCCTACCTATGATGTCAATATCGATTTTGATTTTGCATCAACATTTTTTTCGAATATTTTACAATTTTACCGAGAAAAATTGTTTGCTTAAAACGCCAAAAAAAAGGGCGTGGTAAAAAAAAACATTGTATAATCGAAATTTAGACATAGGGATTGTCTATATATGTTGTTCAGACACTTCTTCACAAATTTTAACGGTTTAGTTACGTTACCAGTTATTGGCCTTACATTTTGAGCTAGAATGATGAAATTTGGTACAAGTACTCGTTGTTGATACCAAGTTGGTTGAGGTCGGTTTCTACTTGTGCATGCCACTCAAGGCGAGGCTTTTCTCTACTGCGTCCGACGTCTGCCTGAGAATCGAAGACTCTGAAAGCCGGAGTATTGGTGTCCATTCGTTCTACATGTCCAGTAGGGCTTTACTACTGAAATGCCTTCTTAACCTGAAGAGACAGCGGTTGGCAAGAGTAATTCTTCGTTTAATATCTGACGAGATGTTGTTGTCAGAGTTAATAGCGGAGCCGAGATAGACAAAGTCCCATACTTCCTCAAACTTATATCTGTCAATTGTGACGTTCTGTCCAATTCATCGACATTGCTAAATCCATTTTTGCCGCTTCTTTCTCTATACTAGCAAGCGTGGCTATGACATTACGTTGGGTCCTACCTATGATGTCAATATCGTCGGCATATGCTAGTAGTTGTGCCGATTTTTTTTTAAATTGTGTCTCTGGTGTTTGCTAGTGAGTTTTGCACAATCGTCTCAAGAATCAAATTGAAGAAGTCATATCACAGCGCATCGCCTTGCAAAATCTTTTTTGGTATCGAATGTGTCTGTGAGGTCGTTTCCGACCCTGACCGAGCAGTGAGAGTCGTCATCCTACACAAACGGACGAGTTCGGTTGGTATACAAAAACTAGACTCTGTATAGTTCGTCTCTATAAATGCTGTCGTATGCTGCTTTGAAATCGATGAATAGGTGGTGGGTATCGATTTGTACTTATTCGGTTTTTTCCAGGATCTGCCGAAGTGTGAAAATTTGATCAGTTGTGGACTTTACTGGCCTAAAACCACACTGATAAGGGCCGATCAGGTTGTTGGTAAACGGTCTCAGGCTTTCACATATTTCGATCTTGTAGGTGATGTTGAGGAGACTTACGCCTCTGTAGTTGGCGCAGTTTAGAGGATCTCCTTTTTTGTGGATCGGACAAACGATGCTGAGGTTCCATTCTCCAAGCATACTTTCTTCCGACCAGATTTGCCAGATTAGTTGGTGGATGTTTCTTACCAAGTCATCTCCGCGGCTTTATAAAGCTTGTTGGGATGGCCGTTATTTCCGGCAGCCTTATTCAGCTTGATTTAAGATATTGCTTAACTCAGGTCGGGTGGTTGGCAGTTTTCGCTCTTCTTGCCAATATTGAATGGTTTGTTCTGCCTGACAGCGGATTGTTGTTCGTCATCGCCGTTTAACAGTCTACAGAAGTGGTTCTTCCATATCTTCAACGTCGACTATGCCTCAAATAAAATATTTCCTTGTTCATCTCGGCAGGATTCTGTTCTTGGCTTTGACGTTTTACACTTTGGTAAAACTTGCGAACATCGTTCCTTAGTGGCACCTCTCTACATCCTCTATCGCGTGCTTTTCTTGTTCTTTTTTCTTCTTTCTGAAAAAAATGGTGTTCTTCCCTTCTTCTCTGCCTATAGAGCTCAACGGCAGCTCTCGTCTTCACCTGCAGCTTAGCCTTGTTCTTGGCTGCCAGCATCAGTCGGCATTCCTCATCAAACCAGGGGTTTCTTGCTGGTGGGCGCGAAAAACCTAGCACATCAGTTGCGGCTGATCTAATGGCAGGTTGGCATCGTTGTCATTGTTCTCCGACATTCGATGTTGGTGGTATGGTGTTAATCGAGAGGTTTAGGGAAACGCGTTGTCCGAAGCTCTTGGCGGTCTCTTGCGATTGCAGTCTTTCGGCATTAAATTTTTTTCACAGTATTTCTGGATTTTTGTGGCGTGGTGGATATCCGCATTCTTACCTTGGCTCCAACATTCTTGGACATTCTTATGGTAGCTCCTCGGAATGTTCGGAAATCCAAAAAAACTGGATGCGTGCCTCTTGTCTATCGCAATATGATCAATTTGGTTAACCGTTCGTTGATATGCAGACGGCCACCGCCCACTACCACAAACCGTTAAGGATTTTGAAAGATAATGTTTTTGTCACCCCCATTTTTTGGGGGCGTTTTAGTGAAAAACGTTTTTCGGTAAAATTTTAAATAATTCGAAAAAATTGTTGATGCAAAATCATTGTCCATTTGTATACACTACCTCATACCAAAACCAGGCACATTTTGGGGATATTAATTTAATTTCAGACCCTTCGGGCTAGGGGTCAGAATATACCCGAGGCAAGGCATGCGTGTCGTAGAAGGCGACTAAAATCCACTCCCCGTATACCGAGTGCAAAGAGTATACAAAAAAAATGCGATGAGTAACACAAAAAAAATCTAGTACCCTAGGTGGCAATTCACCATCACTGGAAAATCCACCCTCCTCGGGGGTCGGCTCTACGGATTCTGGGGAGAGCCACTTATTGCAACTATGTAACCCTTACGGGAAAAGCTCAAGGGTTGCCTACATCTAGATCTCAAAAAAATATATGTGTCTCAAGGAGCTCGACAACACCAGAAGTGTCGGCCCACGAAAAGCGAGATTCAATGAAAAATAAGAGCCTTAAGGACGAAAATGACGTTCTTCGAACAAGGCTTACCAATATCGAACTGCTCTGCGAAGAGCTTCGTAAGGAAATTCTCCATGGAAGAAAAAATTACTCTTTAGAGTCATTAAGAACACCTAATTGGTCAAAACTGTATCTTGTTTTCTACCGGCTAACAAAATACAAATAAAAATTTTTGGCGCAACAGGCTCGTTAGTACCCAGGGTCGAGCTTTCTCACAACCATTCATGTGTGCGTATGTACTTCTTGCACGATGGCAGGACCTCCTGTTTTATGCCGACAACGGCGAATTTGAGATAAGCTTTTCTTGACAATTAATACTACTCGGATGACATGGCAGATCATCACGAGAGGGCCAGTGAAAAATCATTTTAGGTGTTGCTACGGCTGGGAATCGAACCCAGACCTTCTGCGCGGCATTTCAAGGCACTTTTTTTAACTTTTAAATTCATTTGTTATTTACTTAAAATATTTACTTAAAAAATTCATTTGTTATTTACTTAAAATATTAACTTACTACTAGACAAAAATGCTTAAATCTAACTTATCAATAACTGGTTTACTTAATCTAACTTATCGGCCCTTAGTGGGCGCTGTAAGCTTATATTTAGCTGTTTTATTATGCCTTTGGGCTTAAATTTGTCGGTTTTATATTTAATTATAACATTAAATTTTAGTGAATAGTGACTTTTTTTATAAAAAGATTAATTTAGATATACATTTCAACACACTAACCATCGCGCCACTGAGCCCCCTACCGGCTAACCAGTTAGTAATTTATTAATGGTCATTCAATTACTTGGTTATCATCTGTGAAGTACTTGGGGATGTATCTTGACTCAAATTTAACATTTAAAGAGCATACTACACAAGCACTTAATAAAATAAATATTTTGATTAAAATGTTATACCCATTTATAAATAGGAAATCATTATTATCACATGAAAACAAAATAATAATTCATAAAACTATTTTTCAAGCAATTCCACTGTATGGCTGTCAGTTTTGGGGAAGTTGTGCAAAATGCCACATTAAAAATTACAAATAGCACAAAACAAATTTTTGTATTAGTATTGCAACTAAGTTTGCGAATTATCCAGAAATTTTTTTATCACGAGTATACATAAATGTTTGGCAGGCAACTTTCCTTTGCGAGTTTCTACTTTATTCGCAATTTAGAGCGCGGTTTTTGATTATCGGGCTAAATCCAAGGGTTTACTTCCTTGAAGACGCCGCAACAAATTTGTTTCGTCAATAATATGGAGGACCGTTGTGTTGACGTGTCCTAATAAACGTTTTTCATGTCCAAAATTGTTCGTTGAAAAAAATCGTCCACGGTATTCTTTTATTTTAGCAGTTGTGTTTCACGATTTATTTTATTAAAATGGTAGTTCTTCTCTACCTACAGACTCAAAATTGCTCAACCATAAAACTTACTCCTTGGTAACTCTATCGAGTTGTGGAAATAGATTTACCTCTATATTTGGTAATTTATAATAATAATAAACGGGCGCATTTCTGCTAAGTCGAATAGAGAGTAAAGCTGAAAGCTGAACTGAGTCTCCGGCAGCTTTCACCTATAGGAAGAAAGACGAAATTAAGCAAATTGGTGAAGATCCTAATTGGATTGTCTTTTATGTCTAAGAGGAACAAGTAAGTAAGGATACACACCATTGAATGCTCTTGTGATAGAATGGACACAGAATAGCAATTCCCGGACTCAAATGCTTTCCTGAAACTGCAACAAAACTGGACATCCAATGCGTCAATGTAGAACCCCATCAAGTGAGTGTAATAATGCTTTTCAAAGACTTAAACACCAGCTATGTCAAGCTCCGATACTATCATATCCTGAGGGAGAAAAGACCTTCATCGTCGATGCCGACGCATATAATTTCGGAGTTGGAGCCGTGTGGCCTACTTTAGCAAGGTTCTGTACAGAACTGAAAGAAGGTATTATGTGACCATGAGGAAACTCTTAGCGTTAATTCCGGCGACGAAGCATTTCAATAAACACCTCTATGGCTTGCTTCAATTTAAGAATCCAGAGGTTTAAGTTGCTAGATGGATTTAGCGGCTGCAGAGCAACGATTTTGAAATTCAGCATCGTAGGGGCAACCTGCACTATAACGCTGACGCCCTGTCTCGTCGACCATGCGAAATGAACTGCAAGCACTGCACCCGCCAAGAAGAGAAGGAGCCGGTGAACAAGTGCCTATCGCAACAACGGTTGGACGACTGAAAAGATCAGAGAAGCGCAGATGGAATACCCTGACAGATGGAATACATTGACATTGACAACCAGATTGGCAAGAAATTTGGAACTGGGCGCAATGGGATTTTCTTCACATCTAGGATGGTGTCTTGAGAAAAAATGGGAGTCCTCCGACGGAAAGTCCTTTGTAACGGGAGGAAATTTGGGAATCAATAAGATTTTAGCCTGCAAGATCGACAAGTGGTGCCGAATACAATACAACGTTGGGGCACCGTTCGAAAGAATAGCAATAGATACTGCTGGCCCGTTTCCAGAAACGAACATCGGAAACCTGGGAAACCAGTGGATAACTGGGTAGAAACTTCAAGTCAGGAGTATTTCAGGATGTTTGCCAGCGGTTAGGTATTGTTATAGTTTCGGATTGTAGTGTACGAACCTACCCTGATGTGTGGAAATCGAACAGATCTATTTAGTGACGATTTGTGATACTAGATGCGCCAACTGGAATAAATGACTGGAATAGTGATTTTTGTCAAAACCACTTCTCGAACCATCTAGTAACTGTAGGAATCTCCGAGAATATGCCATCTGTATGTGGAATGGTATAAACAGAGATGATGCGACAACCAGGGAGTTAGTGTAAATTGTGACCTGAACGTGATTTGAATAGTGTTGACTTAGTGAATTACCTAAGTGAATTTTGGAAAGCGATTATAGTGCGCGAATTGAATCGTTGGTATTTGATTTCAAATAAGTGTAATTGAATTGTTAAAAGAGAAACCGTTTTGTAATTAATATAATTCTAGAAATAAAAATGTGTTTTATTGAATTATTGTTTACAATAAAACAGAAAAGTGTTTTTTTTTTCATTCGAAGCCCGGCTTAATTCTACAGTATTAAGAAGAACAGAACAATACCGCTTCATCCACCGTCAGACGTATAAACGACGTTGTCTACCGTACAAAGAAAGGAAAATCAAAGGCAGTGCATCTGGATCGGTTACATCGTTACGAAGGTGAAACTGGGGATACACTTGTTCGGGACGAACAAGTTTAGGAGGAGGGTAATGTTATAAATTCAGATTGCAGTGTGCGAACATACCCTGATTGTTGCTTATAGTAACAAGAACACTTTTTTTTAGTATTTATTACTTTTCAAAAAGATATATTTTATTTGATCAAAGTACAGAAAAGAAGTAAGAGAAAGAAAAAGACTAAAAAATTAGTGCGCAAATTAGTCTGTCTCAAAAAGGCAGTTAAAAAAAGATTTTGAAGTATAACAAGAATATTTTAGAAAGAGAACGAAAATTTATAAAATAAAGGAGACAACTGATACTGATGCAACTCGGTTGGTTTAAGGCTTCACTTCCATCAGCAACATTTCTCCCCTCTCTCGTTCTTAGAACTCAATCAGCCCCTTGTTTCCGCTGAAAGAACCGAGAAGAAAATGATTGGGCGTCAACGCTTCGTTGTCTGCAGCTTCCAAGGTAACGTATGTAAGCGGACATGAGTTGACTTCAATTTTAATCAATGTTGATTGAAATGTTTCATCATTCAGACGCTTGTTCCCAGTGACTTCTTTCAGGGTCTTCTTCACCGTGCCGATTAGACGTTCCCAGCAGCCAACCATATGCGGTGCAGAGGGGGGATTGAAGAAACACTTTGTGTCCGGAGTTGTGAATTTCCGAGCTAGCATCACTTTGTTAATCCGCTGAAACTGCTGCTTTAATTCTCTCTCAGCACCCACAAAATTGGTCCCACTATCCGAATAAATTTCGGGCGGTGTTCCTCTTTTTGCACTGAAACGCTGGATAATTAATATGCAGGAGTCGGTCGATAACGAAAATACCACCTCAAGGTGAATCGCTCGGCTAGTGAATAACACTCCCCACCGCTTAACTTGGTTCCTGCCATGTGTGACCATCATCGGGCCAAAATAGTCGACGGCGATAAACGTAAAAGGTCTTCGAAATGCACGAGGTAGTTGTGCCATCTGAGGAATCCTAGGTACTGCATCCCTGATACTGCGTCCCCATTGTGCTCCAACGGTTTTTACTAATTTTCGCAATGCAGGTATGAAATATTTTTGGCGGACTTCGTTGTATACGTTGGCATCGCAAATGTGCTTGAAATGCCTGTGAAAGTAATCAACAATAAGAAAACTCACCCTGTTTTTCCTGGACAGCAGCACTGGTCGCCTGGTCTCTTCATTGACACAATCGGCATAGTCGATTCGTCCTTCACGGCGGAGGACTCCCTCATTGTCATTGTTCATAATTTGACTGGACTTTTGACACAGTTTACGATTTTTTAACATTGTCGATTCATCTGCATAATCTGCCCACTGCGACATCTTCCATAGGATCACCTCCAATTATCCCAACTCCTCTGACCGAATAGGAGAACAAGTTGTCCTCTAGTTCGTCTGTTGCTCCCAAATAGAGCGGGTCACGTTCCATCGCCTTTGTCTTTGCCTTTTTTTGAAGATTATGGTAATACCGGACGATCCAAGCAACCACTCTTCGGAGTCGCTATCATGTAGAAAATCGTTCAAAATCCACCAACGCCAGGATGCCCTTCTCCATTTGGCTTACGTCTTCCTTAATCGCCAACAAGAATTTTGCCCTCAAGCCCTCTTCGCAGACTTTTCCTTGCCTCCCTTTAACATCAGCAGGCCAACTGCTCTCCGACTCGTGCAAAAAACTAGGTGCCGCAAACCACCTGCTGTCCTTGTCAAAAGAAGGTTCCTTTGACCATTTCGTAGCCTCATCTGCGACGTTCAAGTTTGTGGGTACCCAACGCCAGTCATCCACTTTGGTCTTCTCCTGTATCTCCCTGATACGAAACATAACGAATGGTTTGTACATTTTATCATCTGACCGTAGCCAATGCAACACGGTCTTCGAGTCTGTCCAAAAGAACTTCCTATCGATTATGAATCCATGATCCAATGAGTGCTGCCTGGAGCTCCAATCTGGGAATGGACACTGGGAGCAGTGGTGATACTTTGCTTTTTGCGCCCACCAGTGCACATTCCTTTTTGTCGCCATTGGAGAACCTCAGATACGCCACTGCCGCCATAGCTTCTTCACTGGCGTCCACAAATACGTGCAGTTGGACTGAAGTGTCAGCGCTCGTCAATCTGTGGTAACATCTGGGAATACGAATAAGCTCCACCCTTGGAAGCAATCGCCTCCAAGATTACCACTTTATTGCTAAGGAATCATCGATGACATCATCCCATTGTATATTTGTCCGCCATACGTCTTGGATAAGTACTTTGATTCTCACCAAGTAAAAGGCCAAGAACCCTAGGGGATAAAAGATAGACATTAAAATTCCGAGTAGCTCACGTTTTGTTGGGCATCGGGTTCCAGACAACACATCGTCCTGTGTTTTGATGAAGCGCAAAGAAAATGTGAATACGTTTTCGTTCGGTTTCCACCACAGACCCAAGACCTTTGCCATATAACATTCGTGGTCAAATTCTTTCTTCCGCCCTTCCCTTTCTCCATATTGTCCAAGTGCCTGAAGGACCTTCTCAGAATTCGACATCCAGTTTCGCATTCGAAATCCAGCCTTGAATTGTATGTCTCGTACCTCACTAGTCAGTTGAAAGGCTTCTTCAATAGTGGCCACGCTGTCCAGTAGGTCGTTCATATAATGATGTCTTAAAATACTCTCAACTGCCCGTGGATTCTTCTCAGCAAACTCAACAGCGTTGATGTCCTTGAAGTGCGATGCTTGGAGAACAAGAAGCGCCGAACGTCAGTACTTTCATCTGGTAAATATATGGCTTACGATCAACCTCCCCATTACGCCAAAGGAACCTTTGTGCCCGGTAATGGCCACCTTATTCAAACGAAAGCCGTTAAGAACTTCAGAAAGATCTCTTAGTTGGTTTGGACCCTTAAGAAACATCTTGTTCAACGAAACACCATGTGCTGCAGCCGCTGCATCTCAAACCAACCGAACCTTATCGGGCTTATTTGGATTAGTCACGATTAATGTTGGCAAATACCATGTCCTCTTTGAAGATGTTTCCATCTCCTCTTTACTGCATTTTTTGGCGTACCCTTTCTGTACCAAATTGTACACCTGCTGATTGACGTTGGAAAGGACTAGAGGATCAGCACCCATCTTCCTGTTTAAACAACATAACCGCTTAGAAACGGTTGATTTCACTTGCTTTCACGAACCTTCAGAGGTATGGCTGCCTTTTCATAATTGAGACCGATGAGAATGCCACATTCGGCATTATTGTATGTCATCAATGGCAGCCCCCTCAGATGATGGTAACTGTCCAACAATTCCTGCGACAACGATTGGAAGAGCAAATGATTTGACAGTTCTTACGCCGTTGAGTCGTAACTTCGGATACTCATCTTATCCTTTTTTCCACTCGCTGAAACTGATGATATTTTGCTCGGTTACTTTAATGCTCATCGCCCACTCAAACTTCATAGCCGAAGGCAACTTATTAACCAATTTCTTAAGCAACACTGGGTTGTTTATGTGGTCTGTCAGCTCAGACGCATTCATTGTTGAACTCAGATTCCTAACTGCCAATGCATACGAGATGATGGTATTTAGACGATCAATTTCCGGCGCTGGAAAATTCTCTACTTTCCTAATGAGATCTTCGATGATATATTCAGGCCTTCCAAAAAGCATTTCAAGTGTACAGATAATCATCGGTACGGATGCAGGTAAAAGTAACATGCTACACACGGCATCAAATGCTTTGCCCTTTAAAGCCTTCTGCAACCCTATCAACTTCATCATTGGAATAATTGCACAACGTCGTGCTGTTGCGATAATTCGAAATGAAGATCGGCCACTCTTCTGACTTACCAGAAAACATAGGCAGTTCACTTGACGAACCCTTTCTATACTCTGTCCAAGAATAAATGTCAGTACAGGGAAGATAGGACATTTGCCTGTTTGTCTGGTTGCAGTAACATGTATAAATGTGTCCCTCTTTAAAGCTCTCGTAGGGTTGCCATGGTATATATTATGAATCACCACAAAGAAAGAGAGCATTTCGCTTAGGGTTGCCATCTGCCAATTTTAGTTTGTTTTAAAAAAAAAAAAACATTTTTTTCCGAAAACAGAAATAAGAACTAAAAAAAATATGTATTATCATCTATTCATGATAAATATAGTAAACAAAAATATAATTCATAATAAATATAGTAAAGTATAATGTTAAAACATAAAATTTCATTAATTTTAAGTAAAAATAACTTCATTCATTTATAATATTAAAATCTATTAGTCTGATGAAAAGTTAGTGCTGCTACTATCGTCACTTATATTAATTACCAATCGTTCGACTGCTTCCTCCGCGAAAACGTCCATATCCCACATCGTTGGCTCAACAACCTGTTCAACGTGTTGCACAGTGCCATTTCTCACTGTCAACTCTTACAAGTGCTGTTGTTAATAATAATTTAATTTCTGTCATTTTAAATGACTTGTTTTGGCTTGCTACAAATCCTTTCACTTGAGCCCAAACCAATTCTATTATATTTAGATCGCAGTGATAAGGCAGATAAAAATGGTGGGAAATGGAACGATTTATCGCACATCCATGGTTAGGTAACTCTTCGGTAACCGCAGATTCTTAATCGTAGGTTAAATCAAAACTCCGGTAACCTAAACGTCAATTTAACCAGCAGTGAATAAACCGGGCCATAGTCCAACAATAATATGATCACTTGTTATACTGCATTGTTGCAATGCATTAAAATAGCGCGCGAATAAAATTTCCTTTTAAAATACAAAGTCGAAAAAAATGGTTTGACTACATTTTAGCGGTTTCTCGAAAAGAGGAGAAAAAATCGCAAATGATAAAACCACGTCACCACCACACAAATTATTACTCACAAATTCATTTTTGTGTTCTCAAAAGCTTCAAATCCCAAAATTTCTGTAACAATAACACTGAAAAATCAGTATCGATGTGCTAACATTTGAGAATGGTAACACTGCTTTGATGAGCGCACACCACACGCGTCACGCACACAGCCAGTACTCAGCTCTCAGCAGTCAGCAGTATCAGAGAATCAGAGATAAAGGAAGTAAAGAGATACCAAACTTCTACCTCTCTCACCCTGAATCCCAACAAGAGTTAGTTATTTTTGTTGTAATCCACCACCAATGCACTCCTGTCTGTGAATACATGTATTTCCGAGTAAAAGAATTCAGCAGACGAGAAATTTTGGGTTTGTACACTTTCATTAACAGCTGTTAAGCAGTGTGGTAGATTTATTTATTTTATGACATTTCAGTCGACATTCATTTATTTTTTTACGTTTGTTGTTTTCCCGTGCGTGGAAATATATTCGCACTTTGTCCTTTCGGTTTTCACAAATTAACTTTATGTAAACCTTTGGGCGCACTTTTTTGTTTTATTTTGCACTTCAATTTTACACAAACAAACGAAAATAGTAAAAAAAATGTAAACAAACCAAATAATTAAATGACAGCTCAAAATTGTATGTTTTGGTGAATACAAACCTATGTTTTTGAATGTATTCAGTGAAGTAAATGTTTGTTTTGTAAATTATATGAATTGAATTTATTCAACTCCTCCTTAAGGACAAAAACAAACTATTCAAGTGTGATAATTCATTTTTCAACAAGATGATTTCCGAGAGGATGTATTAATATAATAATTCTCTACGAGTTTTCTACTTTTCCTACTATTCTACTATTCCTACTTCGGAGTGATCTGGTGTTGCGTTATTCGATAAGCAAGATTCTGAAGATAGTATATTTCCAACTAAGAGGATAATTTCTTATTTTTATAAATGATATAAATGGTGTTTGAAGTACCGACTTTTATTATGTCTCTGTTGATCAGAAAAAGTTGAGTTTCCTATTAAATGGTAACGAATTCGCCCATTTCATATTCATATTTTCAACAGAAGCAAAAGTAATCATAACATATTTGAACCCATTTTTTTTTTAAATATTCAATTAGCCACTGGATAAATTTTAGCGAGCTGTTGAGCAGGTTAAAATAAAACAAATATAAGTTTATTTACGTTGTTAACCATAAAATAAAATAAATTACCGAAGTAGGTGAATTGAATTGTGACTATTTCTGCACATGAAATAGTGCACATATAGAATAAAAATTACATAAACAACAACGGAATATGGAATATATATATGTACTTAGTAAGAGATTTGTCACTAAACGTCAATTAGCTATTAAAAAATTCTTAATTCATAATTAGCTTTTAATCAAAAGATTAGATAACAATTGTTAATTTTTTTATTAATACGGCTGCAACAGTTGTGTCACAGTCTGTATTCCTGTTATTTTTTGGCATAACTAAGCAAAGTATGTATATCTTGTAAAATATCCTAGTTCCAATAATTTTCGTAGTAAGATTTATGCTAGAAGTGAAAAATGTGTTTTAGTATGACATAAACCCGCAATTAAATCAAGTGGCTAAACTTCTGATCGAACTTCAATATTTATTCCTCCATATACGATGTTCTCGATTCGAAATTATGTCAATATTTACTTTTTAAAATGAAAAACAAAAGCAAAAATGTTTCCTCATTAAGAACATCTTGTGTTTTTATGAATGTCTGCTACAGCCGGATATACGTAATAAAACTAATATCCTTTTTCCACACATTGTGTTAATTGCATGTAGGTAAATGTAATAAGATCCTTATCCGTTTTTTCAAAGATAATATATATCACAGAATGAGTTAGACAGATAAATAGGGCAATTGGAACATGTGGACTTAGTTACATATGCAGTAACAACACAAATACAAAATTAATGGAAGTAATAATGAATTCAACGCACGCGAAAAATTTGAATTCTATTTTATTGTTCGCAGTAGGTTTTTTTTTGTACTCATATTTTTTCAACCATAACATATAAAAAATAAAAAAAAAATATTTTCAAGATTTGATTAAATTGATTATTCAAAACCGAACGCGATGCTTATTTCTTCATTTTTTCTTGGATGCGCTCATTGTTGGTGGCAATGCTACAGCTGTTTTAACTCCGATGTAAATTTTCACCCCTTTCTGTGATGGTTGTTGGTGAGGTCGGCGAGGTCGGCGAGGTAGCGGGGGAAAATCGAAAAATTTTGGACAAAAAATGTGGGGAATAACTTATCTCACGCATGCTTGTTTAAAAATGTGATAGTATGTGTAAGATACGTAATTATGGGTGAATTTAGCTTGTAGGCAAACCGCGAAGATTGGTATCTCTTTACTTCCCTTATCTCTGCCAATGCTATCGGGCAAACAAGTCATAGGATGGCTGCGGTGATTAAATCTGGTTTTTAATTACAACAACAACTGTACACAAAGTTCAGTGGCTTCGTTTGTGTTTCAGTGGTAATATATCATTGAGTCCACTTACAGGCACCATTGTTAGAAAAAAAGCTTTCCCATAAGACCTGTACTGACATTTTTTCTTGGACAGACTATAGACGCTATTTGGTTTTGTGTTAGCATCCCATTTTTCTATAGTACATTCGCCTTCATCCTTGATGCTGGTACGTAAAACCGCCGAACGCACGTCGCTTTTCACGCTGATGCCCCCCCTTTTCTTGCTGTTCCCTTAATTTGAGCAACTCAAATTTATTTTCCAAGAATTTTTCCTCCATCTTTCTCTGCTCCTCCAGTCGAAGCAATTCCAGATCGAGTACACGTCGGTTGCGAGAAGAAACGCCGCTGTGAACACTCCCACATTCTGGTATTAAAGTGACGTCAGCGACTGGCGTCCCTGTTCCGATTGCAGATCGGACGCTCCTTGCAGTCACCGCCGGGTCCTTTGGCTCTGATCGACACTTTTGGCAAGACCAATGTCGATTCTTAACCGAATCGTCCACTCCTGCATATCCATAGTGCAACCAAACGTTGCACTTATCACAACGCACCATGTTGTCCACAGTATTCGATTCTGGGCAGATGTCGCAATCTGCTCTCTACGCCATTTTGTCTCTTTCCCCAAATCGTACTTAAAATTTCACAGCTACGGCTTAGCGACTACCTTTTCTATCAGAACTAATTTTTTTAGAATTGTTGCTTACAGCAACAAGAACAAAACTTTTTTAAGTATTTATTACTTTTCAAACAGATGTATTTTATATAATCAAAGTATAGAAAAGAAGTAAGAGGAAGAAAAAGACTAAAAAATTAGTGTGCAAATTAGTCTGTCACAAAAAGGCGGTTACAAAAAGGTTTTGAAGTATAACAAGAATATTTAAGAAGAAGAACGAAAATTTATAAAATAAAGGAGACAACTGATACGATGTGTTCACGGGCACGTTCAGCAACTCGGTTGGTTTAAGGTTTCACTTCGATCAGCAACACTGATATTTGAAAATCGACTAGATCCATTTAGCGCCGACTGGAATGAATGACTGGAATAGTTGTATCTGTCAAAACTACTTATCGAAGAATCTGCGGGAACCTCCGAGAATATGCCATCTCTTTCTGGATCAGTATGTGGTGTGGCATATGTATAGAGATGAAGCGGTAACCAGAGAATAAGTCTAAATCGTGATTTGAATAGTGTTGACTGAGTGAATTACCTAAGTGGTATTTGGAACGTGATAATAATGCGCGAATTGGCATTTATTTTCAAATAAATGAATTGAAGTGATTGTTAACCGTTTTGTAAATAATAGAATTGTAATAAGAATTGTGCTAAAATAAATTATTGTTAAACATACAAGAGTGTTTAGGGCATTCACACCGAACCAAAAACTGAGTTTACGCAAAAACACCTGAAACCTTGATCATAAACCGAGTTTTCCCATATGTTTTTTTCAAGTAGGTTATGTAGGTTAGGCAAGCAGGTTATGGCGTAACCATCTCAAAACCACTTCACAGACGTCATCTCGTTAAAGGTTGTTGGAACGAACACACCTTTTCATAGATTCTACACGTGTTCCACACGTCCCACAAAACAGCTGATGAACTCGCTGTCAAAACAAATGTTTCCAAACATTGTAGTTCACGACAAAGAATTTCAAAAGTACGACGAGACATTCTGAAGTGTTGTTTAAAATATTCTTCGTTGTTCTCAACCACTTCTTTTTCCCAGAATGTACTCGTCCGCATCTGCAAAACACATATATGAGTTAGGTGTTATATATTATTTTGAACTTAATTAAAAACTCACCTTTATCCACGTAATTCTCTGTTGTTGGCGTTTCATTATTGCCTTTATAAGAATAGCTTTTTTGTGTTGGAGTTTCACAATTTGCAAAAGCATTTGTTTGCTTTTTTTTCGTAGCGGCGGGCTTGAGAGTCAAAAACTGTTGTCAAAATCTTTAGATTTGTTTCATTTTGAACTTCAAATGCTAATATTAGTTTGATTATATTAGAATTCATTTTATTATTTAATTACAATATTTTCACACACAAATGTTGCAGCTAGTATCAAAATCACAATTGACAGCTGATTGAAATGTCAAACGAAACCTGGTCAGAGTTCGGTGTGAAAGCATCTAGTGGTTTACGTAAACTTTTTGCCAAAAACTCAGTTTATGATTCGGTGTGTAAGCACTATAATTCTTCAAATCCCGGCTTCGTTTTGCATTACTAAAACTGACAACCGGAAAACAAGCCTTGTAATACCTCGAATTTGGACTTTTCCCGAACTCTTTTATGCACATTCGGAAAATAAAATCAAACAGCTCAAAAGTATAGAATATTTGACATAAAGGTATACGTCATTTGGTGAAATCCTTATTCGGGGATTTTAATTTTGCGTATAATTGCAATCAAAACAATAGAAATTGTTAAACCCACCCGTAAATTGTTAATATGGAAATCAATAAATCCGAGGATGAATTATTTGAAGAATTAAACAGCAAACATCGCAAGGAGAAAAAAGAACTTCAGTCTACAATACAGTCATTGAAAAAAAGTGCTTCAAAAGGAGATAAGAAGAAACGTAAGGACGTTTTAGAAGAAATAGCACGTTTAGAAATAGATTTGCAAAAAAAGCAAGCAGGGGAACTTAATAAGATTCAGAATGAAAAAAATGAAGAACCTCAATTGCAAATACAAACAGAAATTACTGAATTACCCACAGCAATTATTGTAAACGATATTGAAAACCAGCCGCGCATATCTAAAGCACAAAAGCGAAGAAATAAAAAAGCAATGGAAGAAAAACAGCGGGAGGCTGAAATAATCGCACAAGAAGAAACAAATAAAAATGGACCAAGGATGATAGAAAATCGAACTTTAGCAGAAATTTTGAAAAAACGGGACCTTTGCATTTATCCTATTGCATCGGATGGAGATTGCCTATATAATGCAGTTTTGCACCAGCTCAAATTAACTGGACGTGGGATTTTCACTGTAGCCCAACTACGCAATCAAACTGCCAACTATATTCAGGAAAATAAACAGAACTTGATTTTTTATATGACCAAATCCAATTCAGGAGAACTTTTGACTGATGATGATTTTATAAAATACTGCAATTGTATAAGGAACACCTCTGCATGGGGAGGCCAGTTGGAGATAAAAGCTTTATCCAGTACACTTTGTGTACCAATTGAGGTTCTGCAAGCAAGCGGGCCACCAACTATCCAAGGCGACGAATTCGATTCACCTAACCTAGTAGTGACATATCATCGTCTTATGTACAGTTTGGGTGAACACTATAACTCGACTGCACCATTGAAAAATAATGATCAAGATGGTAGCGAAATTGCTGTTGTGCGATTTAATACGGAGTCGTAGTAATAATTGAGCTATCAATCAATAAAACGTGTTCGAAAGGTTGTTTTATTTGCTGTTCTTATTTAAATATACATTTAACCCACATGATTTTATGTTAACAAATATTCCCAATAAATCAATTTCAATTCAATTTTTTTTTTATTGAATTAAAAATGTATTTGACCTCTCATATCTAGTATCAACCCACACAGGGCAATCGAAAAATGTTAAATAAGTTGCTTACAATAATTATGTTTGCCATATTAAAATGCTGTAATAAAAGTGCTTTGTAGTTAGTTGAACTCTACCTGTAAGTGTCCAGTCTACTAATCTTTTGCGTTGTCCAAATATTCCACATCTAGTGCTCTTTATTAATTATTACCATCATATCTTGTTTATTCTGTGTAGAACTTTAACTTATTCAGTATTTCGATAAACTTGTAACATGGTGCAAAACCAAAACATTGTTTATATCTAAAGTACCTATGTTGCTGTCTTTTATTGATCTTTAAAAAAATGAATCACATTTAAAATGGTTGCATAGCTACATTTTGCTTATTGTCAAAATTGTACGATCATCTCTTATAATTAAGTTGAATAAATCCAGTTTAATTTTGTTTGGTAGGTACTAATGGAGTGTTTGTGCAGGCATTTATATAAAATTCAATATACATTATTTACTCTGTCTTTGTAGACTTTGCCTTCTTTTTTGGATAAAGAGTTTTTTTGTTGTAGGGAACTTGAGATGGCGTACGAGGATATATTACAAAGAGCGACAGTTGAATTGCGCTTAAAAGTAGAAGAAATCCATTTTGATACTAAAAAAAAAATAATTATAAAATAAATAAATAAAACCAATATAATGTTACCGTCAGAACTGCGTTTTTTATTGAAATTCCATAAACCATCCATGATGTTGCCACAATAGTTCCAGCTGCAATCATTGGAAATGGTAAACTTTCTGTGCTTTTCTTTCTTATTATCTCCTTTAGTCCTAACAATGGTGATCCAACTAACAACACTAATATAGTTGTAATCAGCATTCCAAGTCGAAATTCAACCAGATCGGGATCTTCCCACTTTGCGTAGCTAAAGCAACCACTTGTAAAAAGGCTGGCCACTACGATTTTTCCCCAAATCTTGGGACGGTTTTCATTTGATGTGTAAACATAAAAGAACATCATAAACATAACATTTATGACAAATCCAATAAAGTTAACATTAATCATTGTGTTATCACCTACAAGGGCACCATACTTGAGACTGAGTACCGAACTGCAGTAAAATAAAAAAGAAAAGTTTATTAAAATAAAAAAACTTTTAAGATATTCTAACAAATATATGTAGCTTTGCTTTATCCGAAACTCGAACTTCAGTATAAACAGTAAAGTGCAATTAACAGCAACAATTTTTGAATAAATCTTTAAATGAGTTATTCGATTTTTTTATTGTCAGATATATCTTAACCAAGGGTTTTATTATTATATAGAATCGAATCTATATAGAAACATAGAACAGAATAAACTTTTTAACGCAGTTTCCTTAAAATGTCGGTTTGATACCAAACATCGTGTCCTTTAAAAACGGGTTAGACTAATTTATTAAGAAATGCAATCATTTTATCTGATATGATATACATAATCAGATATGATAAACAAACGATTTGTCCAGAAGTGATACTTCTTAATGCCAATTCTCTTTTATATATTTCCAAGTCTTCCCCTTATGGTATTTCACCACAAACACATAATAAACATCATTAGACATGATTCTCCAAAAAAAGTGCTTGACCCTAATAAAATATCTTATCAAATTATTATCTAATGATTTTAGATTTTTACACATGTTTTATACTTACAGAACAATACCACCTAAAAATGGTGTTGCTGGGAATTCATCTGCAGAACCTTTTATTCGAATGTCGTTTAAAAAAACAACTCCTGAAAGGAATTGAAGACATGTCACCGTGCCAGCAAACTTAGCGATAACTTCGCTGTAAGGACTTATTAGATCCCCTATTTTATTTAGCATGGTTAATTTATTTAAATCGCACCCTTAAAATGAACTTTTAAAACTAATTTGATGTTTTAGTTCCAACAGCTCCACGAATATTGACTGAACTGTCGTTAATGAAAATGAATAGTATCTGACAGTTTTGCAGCAGCAACCACCATTAGGGAACACACAAACCAAAACAGTTCGCGATAGCAATAAAATTTATGTCGTAATTGGGATTTTCAGATTTAAAATGTTTACTCGGCCCAATCGAACATGAAAGAGTTTGGCCTTGTTGCGGATTTCAGTTTATAACTAAAAAATTAGGTAAGATAACGAGGAATGCAAACTCTTACTGCAACCCTTATTTTGTAATTTAATTTTTCAATATTTATAAATTTTTATTTATTTTTATCTATTCAGAATAGTTATTCTTTAACAGAAAAGAAAGAAATAATTTAAATAAACCTATGTTTATGTTATCGGATAATTCTAGACTGAAATCAAAAACATCTTCTTAACAGGTCGAAGGAAAACAGATGTTTCAGTCATATCTGGCCTGGGGTTTAGATTTGCAAGTATTTAATTCAACTTTCACGGCACATATATGCGTTAGTATACCTGTGCAGGCGAGCAGAGCAGACTTCACGCGTTACAGATGCACTAACACATAAAAATGCAATGAAAGTTGAATTTAATACTTGCAAATCCAAAACCCAAGTGAAATGAAGGCCCATATGTACACATTTTCAACTTGTTTCGTCAGTAATTTCCAAAATGGTCGGTTGACCAATGGGCCTTCGCGCACGAGTATGCTTCAGCCGGTTGAAAGTCATGTTTGTTGGTTGAAATTCCGAGGAGGGGCAAAGTTTGAGAGTAATTTTTCAAGTAGTTTGAAGAGGTGTAATCTTCCATTACATGCATGTGTGTTGGCCATTCATTGGCCCTGCACACACGAGTATGCTTTAACCATAGTCATTATCAGAGATCAAGTAAGGGTCATTATGGTTACTTTCCAATTTGTGTAATATAATAATCTTTATTTGTGTGTGTATACTGGTGTGTTTCTTTTAAATATCCGCAATAATATACAACATCTCTTCAACCACTTAATTTTGAATGAAAAATTGTTCTCTAGTGGTTCTCAAACGGTGCACCCCCTTCACCAATCCAATGCACAAACATGATGTTCAACCGGTTGAATCATGCTCGTGTTCGAAAGCCCAGTGAGAACAGTGCATCGCGAAAGTTAACTTGGTAAAACTACAACCAGGAAAGAGGCCAACGTTTTCCATCTCAGTTTACATACCCAATTCCTGTGAGAAAATTCCGATGTTGTTTGAAAATATTTCCCATACAAATGTTGACAGTTCATATATCACGTAGTAATTTTCTCACGCTTACAGCGTTTCCGACGACTTTCCGACGTTGCATGAATACCCCTATTGTGTAAGTGCATACGGATTGAGGTTGACTTATTTTTAACTTCTCACTTAGCTACAGAATGCGTATCTGTAGCTCGACGCTTGTAGCTGAGTAGAAGTTAAAACCAAGGCAAAATGTGAATCTGTAGCATTAGGCACTTTTGACGTTTAATTTGTGTACCTTCTTGCTGTTGTTTGTTTTCTTTTAAACGATGCCTCTTAATACTTATATATTACTGTTCGATTATATTTTTTATATTATACTTATATAAAAATTGTGGTAGGTATATTTTTTTTGTTTTATGAGAATTATGTGTTGATCATTTTGTTAAAGAAAGTGGATTGTGAACTATGCATCGAACTTATACGAACAAATAAACTTTTATGGAACTTGGAGAATCCGAACTACAAAAACGTTAAGTAAAAAATGAAGATTTGGAAATCAATTTCTGAAAATATCGGATTATCGAATGAGTACATGTTTGTGAACAAAAAATTTGATATGCTCCTTATTATTCTTCTTTCTAGTTGGCGAATGTAAAAAGAAGTGGAAGAGTTTGCGGGATTACTATAATAATCGTGAAAACTCTAAAAAAAAGAGTGTCTGGACAAGTGTCTGATTACCCTGTATGATAAATAGCATAATTGCCGTACTGCCATCATAACAGGCATCTGGCTTTTCTTGCTCATTCATGAATAAAAAATATTATTTTATATTCAAATGTTATTTAATTATAGTTTCAAAGCACTCACCTCATTTTTTTCTTAAAAAAATGTATATCTTAAATTTATAGTGAAAAAGCAACTCTTTTTGAATCTTGTTACTTTATGAAAATATTATATCTTTTTAAATGTATGTCCGAGAAGGCATATCACCGCTGCTAATTAATTTCAGTTTTTGATAGGACCGACATTCTGTCAATTCTGTAGCTGGACTTTTGACCAGCTGTAGATACACATTCTTGAGAATCCTACCGGGCCTCTGGTAACCTCAATCGAGAACTCAAAGAATTTGACACTGACGTTGTTGCGATAAACTCGCCTCTTATTTGTCAAACAAAAAATGCTGTCAACAATTTTGTAATGCTAATGCCAAAGCCTGGTCAATACGCGCGATTTGTCGCCTTTCGAGTTTTTGTTTATTAAGTTAGAAACCGGGTATTATTAAATTTAAGTTTTAAATTGAATATTTTTTCTCAATGAAACTCGTAAAGCCTTCTTGGGTTCATCATGATGGTAAGTGAAACAAATTGATTTATAATCGTTAAGTTGAAAGCAACAATCTAATGTTTTTTTGTAGATAAACCAATATTTTCAGTGGACATTCACCAGGAGTGCCTTAAATTTGCCACAGGGGGGCAAGGCAATGATTCTGGAAGAGTGGTAATCTGGAATCTTCTCCCAATTTTATCGGAAAAGGCTGAAATGGATAACTCTGTTCCAAAAATATTATGTCAGATGGATAGTCACTTATCATGTGTCAATTGTGTGCGATGGTCAAAGAATGGACAGCTATTGGCTTCGGGTTCCGATGACAAACTTGTAATGTTATGGAAGAAAGCAAAGGTAAAGTTATTTTTAAAAAATTCAATAACAATCGAATCAATATACAGGTTTAAATGTTGTATTAGGGTTCAAGCGGTGTATTTGGAACTGGTGGAATAACAAAAAACCCCGAAAGTTGGAAATGTATCGCAACTTTGCGTGGACATTCCGGTGATGTTTTAGATCTTGCTTGGTCACCTTATGATCGCTGGTTGGCTAGTTGTAGTGTAGACAATTCGATAATAATATGGGATGTTCAGGCATTACCCACAATGGTAGCAATGTTGAAGGGTCACACCGGACTTGTAAAAGGGGTAACATGGGATCCTGTTGGTAAATTTTTGGCATCTCAAAGCGATGATCGTAGTGTAAAAATTTGGAAAACTTCGGACTGGACTTGTAGTAATACAATTACAGAACCTTTTGAGGAGTGTGGAGGAACGACTCACATTCTTCGTCTGTCTTGGTCGCCTGATGGTCAATATTTAGTTTCGGCGCATGCCATGAATGGTGGGGGACCTACAGCTCAGATTATAGAACGTGAAGGTTGGAAATGTGATAAAGATTTTGTGGGTCATAGAAAGGCGGTCACATGTGTCCGTTTCCACAGTTCAATTCTTAAACGTCAGGCGGCAAAAACTAATAAACCACAGCAATATTGCTGTCTAGCGGTTGGTTCAAGAGACAGATCCTTATCAGTTTGGATGACTGCATTGCAGAGACCATTAGTAGTTATACATGACCTTTTTGAAGACAGTATTTTAGACCTATCATGGGGCGCAGAAAAATGTATTTTGCTCGCTTGTAGCGGAGATGGTACAGTAGCCTGTCTTCAGTTTTCTGAAAAAGAGCTAGGAACTCGACTTTCAGAAGAGGATAAAGTGAGTTTTATCATGTTGTTTTTTTTTGTAATGTTTCTGAATATTATTGTTCTTTTTAGAATTTACTCTATCAGCGGATATATGGCAAAGGTATTTCTTTTGAAACCAATACATCTGCTAGAGATATGCTTGTAGAAAACGCAGAATTACTGAATATGGTGCCTGAACAAATTCGAGCCCCGATGTTGCCATCTGTGTTATCTACAACTAATGGTACCAAGGCGTTAGTTCAGACCATACCCACAAGTACTCCAGAAATCCTTCACCAGGCAAAAGCAATCAATAAACAAACTGAAACACGAACCGCTGATGGAAAAAGAAGAATAACTCCGGTGTTTATACCGCTCAATCAAGACCCAAGGTTAACTGTTTAGAATACATTTAAAAAATCTTTACTCCATTCATTCGTTTTTATATTTAGTGATGTATCTGGTGCACATATTAATAGCAGCTCCCGGCCTATTAGTGAAACGGCTTCTATTGCTGAACAAAAGTTTGATAACTGTTCAGATATCTCTTCTATGAAACCAATAATAACGGAGGCAGAACAAACGTAAGTTTAAAATTATGAGTCTTATTAAAAATCACGTCATCATTTCCATTTAAGTCGTTTAGATAACCGATTGACAAAAACAGGACGAGTGCTGACTCCTTCACACGTCAGTCACAATGTACTCAAGACATTTCCAACTGTGTCTACACCTTCTAAGTCGCATAACAATCTGACTAGTTGTAAGGGCACATCATCGAATTTATCTAAACCTGAACTGAATAAGTCTGCACAAGATTATAGAATTCATGTTCAAAACAATACATTAACGACCACTTTGGGCGCACTTACAAAAGTAGTATGTTGGGCCATGAATAATAATGAAAAGCTTTGGGAAATTTACATTGGTAATATACATTTACATTCGTAGTATAGTGTCTAGATAGCATTTCACTTAATTTGTTTGATTTTATTGTTAGGATCTCCTGTGGCAACTTCAAGTTTGTCCACAAGGCATGTATTGCTATGTAGCCAAGATGGGACTTTGCGCATAATGTGCCTAAGTACAGGGAATCCCGCATTTCCAATCATAAACATGTCCACTCCAGCAATACAATGTGGATTTGTAAGTATAAACTCAATATTGACAAGTATGTTTAAGGTACTTTTGCTTTTAATATATCTACATATTCTAAATTAAGTATCTAATATAACAATGTATGCTTTTTACATGTTTCAATTATTACTACAATTACATATCCATAAATTCAATAGTGTCCACTTGGAAACCTAGTAGGCGTTATTACTGAGTGTGGAGTGCTGCGAGTATGGGATATTACACTCAAGATAATAGTGATATCCACTACTTGCGCAGACATTTTCGGAAAACATGGTCAGGTTATTCAATTTAGTATCACAGAAAAAGGAATTCCATTTGTGCTATTTTCGAATGGCAATTCATATACGTATTCGCCCAACATGCAGTGCTGGATGGTATTACATTGTAAAGACCCAGCAATTCGTTTTGGGCTAAGAACAGCAATCCCAAAAGACTTTCAAAAGAATTTTCGCTCTTATCCTCTCACGACCATTCAGTCATCATCAAGCAATTATACACCAAACGCGGCTGAGATGTATGTACATAATGATACGATATGGCAATGGCGAATAATTTCATATTATACTTTCCAGGAATAAAGATGATTGGCAATCTACTGCCAAGCTTATGTTCATAGAAAATCAGATTAAATTGTGCGAAGTTATTAAATCTCCAACGGAAATTAAGCATTGGTATTCAATGTTAGCGTACCACTTGGCAGCTAACGGAATCGAAAAACAAATAAGAATCCTTCTGGATAATTTACTAGGACCGAACTGTTCACATTTTGGTGATGAAAGTCTGCAAATTTTGGTAATAATTTCAAATGTTTAAATTATTTTTTTATTCGATTGTTTTTCTAACAGGGAATTCCGAAGCACATACTACTTAACATTGTTCTGGACGTTCTTAAACTACACCCTAAATGGCAGCGAATTTATATGGAATATCGAGAACTAATAGACAGCAAAATTATTGATATGGCTGAAATTTAAAATTAGTTTAAAATAGCAATAGATTAAATTGCATTGCAAAGCAAAAAATATATAAAACTTTAAAATGTAACGTATCCAGAATAGGTGTTTTTTTTATTTTACTCATGTGTGCTTTAAATATTATTGAATTGAATTTAAAATGTAATTAAATTTATTTGAGTAGTATTAGTTATGATCTTGAAACTTAAAAAAATATGGCGGTATTTTAGTCCATTCAGAGGAACTTGTTTTATAATCGATAATCCACGATGTACCTTACTTAAAATTGTAATTCAATTTGTATATCATACGAGAAGGCTACAATCCACTGTGCGGATCGTCACTTATCCCATCCCATCCTTTAAATGAATGTCCCCAAAATATGGGCTTTATGGCGATGAAATTTAGAAAATTAAATTTTGCATTTTGCAAATTACCTGCATATGGTATGGCGCAGTCTTTGTAGAAAAACGCCTCCAAAAAGTGGGCTTTGGTTAAAATGAGATATATACCAAATATTGATATTTCATAACCAATGATTTTGCATCAAAAGTTTTTTCAAATATTTTAAAATTCGACTGAAAAATGTGTTTTTACTGAAAACGCACCCAAAAAGTGAATGTGGTAAAAAACCGTGTCTTAATATCTTGTACACAAACTTTTACTTAAAAGTGGGAGTGGCAATGGGCGGATTTAAAAAATGTTTACACTTGTTCTTCATCGTCGGATAGAGTCTATATACCAAATCTCAAAACACAAGGCCAAAAAATCGGTGACACACAGACGGATGGACGGACGGACAGACAGACATGGCTACTTTGAGGTATATCCAGCGAAATTATTTCTCTATGTTACAAACTTAAGGGCCGCCCAGTAAAAAAAGTAAAAAAAAAGGGAAGCCGTAAGCGCTCACACAATGTGAATATGTAGCTTGAAGTTGAATGAATGGCAACTTCATGCAAGAATATCTCTCTTCTGATAGCGATACAAGATATCAGCTATAGATATGCATTCTGGGCGGCCCTTTAATGTCAAACTAACTAAAACTATGGGATAGGGTATAAAAACCGCTGTACATGAACATGATTATTATCTGAATCCCGATCAATATCTTAAAAAAGAAAAGAAAACTCCCCACTACATTAAATGAAAAGTAAACATTCATATAAAATACCTACACTATATATTAATATTTGTAAATATATGTATAATATTTATTGCATATAATGCGGTCCTGGTGTCGGAACACTCTTCAAAGGAGAATCAAAGTCAGCTTCGGTTGGTTCAACTATTGGCGTCTCAACAGATGTTCCAATTCTTTCTTGTAATGTTTCGTATAATTTATGTACATTCTCATTGTGAGCGGCGGTCGGCTGCATTGCCTTCATTAATGTTGTCAATCGACCAGATGGTAGTTTGCTGTGTATGTACCTATATAAAATATTCCATATTAAACAATGAGTGATGTTTCGTATAGCAAGATTTGCATAGTACCAAAGTAATTTTAACATGTGTCGTGTAACATTATCCCTAGTTAAACCAGCAAATAGAAATTCATCAAAGAGTGTTGTACAGAAATCTTCAGTATTAAACTCATCTGACATTGGTATAAGTAGTGCAATCTGAAAAACATTATTTTAATAATGTAAATTGATATGGTTAATTTTTACCAAAGAGTGTAAAAACGGATCCTCATAAGCTCTATCATCTTTACATGCTGATAAAATAGCCAATACTCGTAGTACTCCAACACGATCTTTTTGCCTTGCAGTATGCAAGGTGTAGTACATTGCCAAAATAGCAGCAACAGAGCTTTCCTGAATATACGCTTCAACTGCATCCGGAGCAGGTCCCGAATGTTCAATTGTAGTAAGCGCACTTTCTCTTTCATCTGGCGGCAATTTTGAATGAAGGTTGCGACATTGGTCGTCAACAATAAGTGACATCAATGCTGGTAAAAATTTTGTTACAACTTGACTATCTAGTTTGGGCTCCTTAAAATCCTGCGAGTCAATCATGACCCACGCACTTAAACCAAGCGCTAACATACGCAGTAGGAGTATTAGTATTGTGTTGTCTCGTGGAAGACCTTCATTATTAATAAGATGTTGTAAAATTTTAATAGCCGATGTTGCTAGAAAATTTATTGCATAAGGGTCGCAAAGTGTCATTGAGAGATCTCCAAGTACTTGCTCCTGTCCTCGTTTTATGTTATCAAGAAACCCTTGGAGTTCACGCGAACGTTTGATATCCACATTTTTCTCCCGTATGCAAGCATCCAAGCACCACGTAAATTTATGGCACGGATCAACAGAAATAATATCTTGTACTTCTAAGTCATGCAATGCCATAAGTAACTCAGCACGAAGTGTGCAATAATGAACGTTACGCGTACGCAAAAAGAGGGTTCGCAGAAATTGAAGCACCATATCGTATAACTTTACACTAGTGCCAATCATATTGGCGAGTTTCTGTACGACTTCCCCCTGTCTCCGCAACTTTGGAGATGGGTGAAAAAATAGGTTATTAAGATTAGTGTGATCAAAAAGAACATGTTCTTTTTCTCGAATATATTGAGAAAGTAGTGGAGATACTTCATCTCCGAATAAGGACTGATTATCCCTCCAAATTTGCCTTTTTACTTCGGTGTCTGTATCTGAATACAATTCTCGATCACGAACTAAGATTCTAAGGTATTTATCATCAATATGAGTTGTATTCCTTAATATTGACATAACCACGGGGCGAAGGGCTTTTACACGCACCACCGGGAAGCTTTTACCAAGTAATTCCTTAAGCTTTTTGTCCCTTTCACGAGAATCCTTTTGTCCTAATTCATTAATTCTTCCAATTAATTTTTCACGTAATTCCTACAATATTAAATGTTGTTTGAAATTAATAATTCTTATCAAAATAAGTACCTCCATGAGCGATGTATGGAAATCAAGTCGACGAACTCCGTGCAAATCCAAAAGTGGAAGCATTGGGCGTAAGGACGGTAGAAGAACACCATTTTCTAACTAGAATCAAGGATTTTATATTGAAAATTGTATAAATACAGATTCTTACCTGAAAACTCTCTATTGCTTTTAATGGATCTGTACAAGACGTAAGCGCTTCTCTTAAAAATGTTTGTCCGGGAATGTTAACTTCTTCTAAGCCAGTTCCCGGAAATTTTGGTGGCGTGGACATATTGCAAATATTCAATATTTCAGTGCAAAAGACGAAATTGAATATAATATTTTTTTAGTTTTACAAAACTAAAAATGTAAACACACATAAATGTTTCTAATACTACCCAAACAGTGACAAAAATGACAACTAAATTCAAAGAGCAAATAGTAAGTAGTAAGTACTTAATAGTTGTAACTTGTAAGAACAAGAAAGTATTAAATCTTTTTTATATATTTATCCTGCTCTTTCACAAATAGAATGAATCAATTCAGTCACACATTTTAGTACAGGTATTCATGCAACATCGGAAAGTCATCATAAACGTGATAAAATTACGACGTTATAAATGAACTGTCAAAATTTGTGTGGGAAAACCTGTCATTTTTTTTTAATCGATTCTCCTCTGCGTGCTGATCATTTATTCGAATTTTAAAAATTGTCGCTCACTTTTAGTTTAAAATTTATTAATAAAATAAAATTGCACTTTTTGGTTATAATTTCATATAAATTGTACGTAGTTTGTTCGGTGAAAAATAAGAAGTGATTTTCTGCGAAAACTATAATTAGAAATTTAAATATTTTTGGATAATCATGTTCTAAAATTCAAGAGCTTTGTTTTGACAGCAACTCGCCAATGATTGAATTTATAAAAAAAAACGCCGCAAGAAGTAAACAAATATTTCCAATGAGGGTTTTTAATGATAGCTTTAAAAAAATAAAGCTATATCATTGAACAACTTCCTTGGAACACAAAACAAGATGGAACTGGAATTCGTTGAGTCCAATTTTCGATCACTCGTTCGAGCATTTCGACTGGTAACTGGCGAATGACACGTTACATTCGCACCGGCATAATTTCTAAAGAAATATGGACCGATGATTCCACCGGCCCACAAACCACACCAAACCGTTGTTTTTTCTGGATGAAGTGGCAGTTCTTCAATCTCTTCAGGTTGCTCTTCGTCCCAAATGCGGCAATTTTGTTTGTTTACATACCCATTGAGCCAGAAATGGGCCTCATCGCTAAACAAAATTTGCCTCGAAAACGTCGGATCTTCTTAGAACTTTTCAAGAGCCCATAGAGCGAAGCGATGTCGCTTGGGAACGTCGAGCGGCTTCGGTTGTTGCACAAGCTGTATTTTGTACGCTTTCAATTTAAGACCTTGACGTAAAATGCGCCAAGTCGTTCCATACGTCAGTCCGAGTTGCTGCGAACGGCGCCGAATCGACTCTCTATATTTTCTTCATAGCATGCTGGACGTGGTCTATTCGGTCAAATATTATCCAATAATGAATGCTGGGTCTCAAAATGGGTGATGGTGTTGCGAATAGTACGCTCAGTAGGCCGATTATGTTGACCATAATTGCACGCGAAGTGCACGAAACACATTCCTCACAGAACGTGAATTTTCATAATAAAGTTGAACAATTTGTAAACGTTGTTCACGCGTGGGTCTTTCCATTATGAAATGCCAAACAATACTAAACAAAAATAACATGACAGCATGACACGACTCACACGTGATCTGTCAAAAAAGGCTATTGAAAAAAGTATCTCTACTTGGATCACCCGTTACATAAAGCATCTTTTTATACTTGTTTTTCTTTGTTTGTTTTACGTGTCCAAAAATTTGTTTGAACACATATGTCAGATAATCAGAACATACATTTACAAATTTCATTTATTTTTATTGCGATTAGTTACATTTTACACGCAAAATTCTTAATTTATTTACCTTAAAATAATCGCACTATTGTTTCACTGCGGATTAGCATTGAAACACATGCCTTCGTCAAGCTTAAATTTCCATAGTACCACGCAAACAAAAGAGCGAAAAAGTTCAAATGCGATACCTAGTGACAAAAAAAGAATGTATGTAGTGCTATACAATTTGCTACTGCTACTGCTATTTGTGAAGAATTTCCATAAGGAGTGCGACAATTTGCAGGTAAATAAATTAAGGATTTTGTGTGTAAAATGTGATTAATTGCAATAAAAATAAATTGAATTTGTTAACTTACGATCTGTAAATCAGAACGACTGCTGTAAACGCAGCATAATTGTGAACACAGCCTTACTTCTTTCCTTTGCCAATTTCTTTTTGAAATAAACCCTTTTTACTTATCCGTCAAACGCTTTAATTTTTGATAAGAAACGAGCCGGTTAAATCCGCATCACTTTGCATTCTCCCCACACGTCATGGTATCTCGAAAGCTCCAAGAACTTCCATCGCTCAGCGGACTGGCCGAGGATTTGCCCAGTCAACAGCTGCTTACAACTACACGAACCTGGAAAACAACCAGCGAATGCAGAACAGGTGAAGCAAGAGATACTGTGAAATCTCTTTTAATTTACCCCGATAATGTGGATGCTATCATCGATCAGCTTCGCTTTCGATTCGGACGTCCAGAACGGCTTATACGCAGCCATTTGCGACTAAAGTGAAAAATTTGGCAGTGTTTCTACAAACAGTGAACAGTCACCAGCATATGTCAAATCCGACTTTATTGGAGGAGCTCTTCTCTAAGCTGCCAATGTCTAAAAGACTGGAGTGGGCCAGGTGCGCAGCACAGGTGCAGCCATACCGGACGATAGCAAACTTCAGTGACTGGCTAAGTGACATGGCCAACTTAATTTGTATTGTTACTGTTCAAGATGCATAAGTGTCCTACGCCTACCTGCCAAGGTGAACACAAGGTAAGTGAATGTAAACAATTCACAAAGTTAGCAGTTCCTGAAAGGTGGTCGAAGGTAAAGCATTTGCGCTTGTGCTTAACATGTCTGAAACCAGGGCATTCGATCCGCGACTGTCGCAAAAAGAGCATTTGTTCCATTAATGGAAGCCAGAGAAGACATCATGAACTTCTGCATGAAACGCCAAATAAGCCATCTGATCTTCAACAACAACAGCTTCCGGAAAGTAAAACATCGGAAGAATCAGTTCCAAGTTTCTCTGGCAGCACATTGCTTGCTAAGCAGGATGTCTCTAAAAACTACAGTTTGCTATTTCGTGTGTTGCCAGTCACGTTTTATGGTCCAAGCAAAGCCATCGATACATACGCCTTATTGGACGAACTGTCATCGAAACAATGCTGGATGCTGATGTATTGAAGGAGCTGGGTTTGCGTGGCCAACATCGTAAACTAAATATACAGCAGATCGGAGGAAGACAGGCTCAAGAGCATACAGTTCTAGTCAATGTTTCCGTCAGTTGAGCTGGTAACAAAAAGAAGCATATGCTAAAAGACGTTTATGAATCTCAAATTGCCCACTCAAAGTTTGTGTGAGTGTGAAATTCGTTCTCTTAACGGTCGCCTTGGGAGATCGAAGTTAAGGCCATATTCTAACGATATACCTAAGCTGTTAATATGGCCTTGATCACTGTCATTTGGGTTTGCCGAATGATTTTAAGATGATCAACAAACATGGTCCTTTCGCTGCAAACACGGAGCTAGGATGGGTAGTCTTTGGCCCAACTTCAGACATCGCTTGTAAACCACCGTCACCAACTTGTCTTTTCATCACAGACACAGACTAGTTGAAGAGTATTTTGAGACTGCGTGCTTCGGGGTGACACCATCGCCCCCAATCGAGAGCACAAATGACATTCGAGTCATGGACATTCTACGGTCAACGACAAAGAGGGTTAATGGTAGATTCTAAACTTGTTTGTTGTGGAGAACAGATGATGTGGAACTGCCCGAAAGCTATGGCCCTGAAACGCCTTGTTTGGTGCTGCATGTTCGCCCTGTGCCGCTCAGTATGTGAAGATGACCAACGCTATGGAGCATCAACACTGCCATGAACGAGCCATAGAAGCTATATCAGAGCATCTCTACGTGGACGACTTTGTGGACAGCATCGAGTCCAAAGAGCAAGCCATCGAAATATCGCAGCAGGTAAAAATGATCCACAAAGATGCAGGTTTCGATCTGAGAAACTTTACATCGAATTCACCAGAGGTTGTGGACGCTCTCGAAGGTAATGATGGTGCTGTGTTTGTTAACGCTAAAGGTGGCTTGGAGACTGAGAAAATTCTTGGGATGTTCTGGTAGCCTGCCAGCGATAACTTCAAGTTTCATTTGCAGTTCCATCACGTCGATAAACTTGTCATCAGCGGAGAGCGAAATCCCACAAAAAGAGAACTACTGAGCGTCATAATGTCAGTTTTTCGATCCTATAGGGTTTCTAAGCCATTTTACTGTCGCCGCCAATTTGTTGATGCGAGAAGTTTGGCGACAGTACATATCATGGGACGAGTCATTGCCGCTTGGAGTTCTCCTAAAATGTGAAAGCTGGAGGTCAAAGCTGTCGGATGTGCTTGACTTCTATATTCCGCGATTCTACTTCCGAAATGGTTTACCAAAAGAAGTACAGCTTCATGTGTTCGTTGATGCCAGCGAGGATGCATTTGCTGCAGTGGCATATTATAGAGTCATAAACGGGAATGGTGAAGTTCAAACGTCATTCATTTGTTCAAAAACAAAATGTGCCCCGTTGAACCTACTGACGATTCCGCGTCTTGAGCTTCAAGCAGCCATCTTAGGAGTACGTTTGATGACGACGATCATAGAGCACCATTCCGTAAGCATTACTAGTAGTTATCTCTGGAGTGATTCGACTACGGTCAAAAAGTGGACTCGAAGTGAACACCGTCGGTACAAACCTTTTGTTGCGCATAGAATTGCGGAAATTTTGACCACAACTAATTAATCTAATTAGAGATGGGTGCCAACCCTTGAGAACCCCGCTGACGATGCTACCAGGTCAAGTAGCCAACCCGACTTCAGCGTTTCGTCACGATGGTTAACAGGTCCCGAATTCCTATTGAGAAAGGAAAACATGTGGCCTACCAGTGTCCTAACCAACGCTAACGATTGTGAGGATGAGGATGAAGAACTCCGCCCAAATATTCATTGATAATCGTGAGTAAAAACATAGATTTTAATCGTTTTCCCTCTTTCAACAGGCTAGTAAGAGCTTTAGCCTGGGTTTTCCGATTTTTGAATCGATGTCGTAATCTGTCTCTGGATGAGGGAAACAGCTTAGCAGCCTACGAGCTCGATGCCGCCGAAAAAGAATTATGCCGCCAGGCTCAATCAGAAGCGTTTTCTGCAGAGATAAGCCGACTGAGATGCAATGAAGCCATATTGAAAAGAAGTAACCTACTTCAACTCTCACCCTTTATCGACAAACGATGGCATCCTTTGTGCTTATGGTCAAGCCGATGCTGCCAGCTGGATCACCTATGCTGCCAAGAGTCCGATAATATTGCCACCTGCGGTTTACGGAGTTACCTGTTGCTACAACACCACAGGATGAAGCATCAGAACCGTGAAGCAACGATTTGTGAGATCCGTCGAAAATACTGGATCCCTCGTCTGCGACAAACTATGCGCAAGGTCGTCGCCAATTGTGTTAAGTGCAGGCTATCTTAAGCTACGCCGATCACTCCGATGATGGGTCCTTTGCCTGAGGCCGTTCTCATACACCGGTTTGGATTTCTTCGGCCCATTAACAGTTTCGGTAAGACGTCGTACAGAAAAGCGTTGGGAAGCACTATTTACTTGCCTGGTGGTACGCGTATTTCACCTCGAGATTGCCCACGATCTATTAACGGACGCATTCATTTTGGCAATCCGAAACTTCATTAATCGCCGTGGAGTCCCTGTCAAAATCCGTTCCGATAATGGGACAAACTTCCTTGGAGCCGATCAGGAATCACGACGATTTTCCAAAGTGTTCGACTGTGACCGTGTGCAAGATGAGCTGGTCGCTAAGGGAGTACAGTGGGTGATCAACTGCCCAGCTAATCCATCGGAAGGAGGAGTATGTGAACGAATGGTACAATGCGTGAAGCGTGTACTACTTCATACTCTTAAAGAAGTATCACCACGAGAATGTACCTTGCAGTGCTTGTAATAGAAGCCGAAAACGTCGTAAATTATCGCCTACTTACACATTTGCCCATTAAGCCTGATCAAGAAGAGCCGCTTACGCCGAACCACTTCCTGTTGGGAACAGCAAACACAGCGAAGACCCCAAGAGGAGCCGAGCCAGTGGAACAACTTTGTCGCTTAAGAAAGCAGTGGCGGATAGCTCGACAATTAAGAGATCGCTTTTGGAAAAGATGGGTGGCTGAGTAAATGCCACATTAACACGCCGGACAAAATGGTGCCAAAGGTCGAGACCGATTACAAATGGAGACTTGGTGTTTGTCTGCGATATTAATGTGCCGCGAAGGCAGTGGTGTCGAGGCCGAATAGAAAATGTTTATAGAGGAGTTCGAAGTGCTGATGTCCGCACTTCTAAAGGACTCATGAGACGCCCTGCATCTAAGCTAGCCGTTCTGGGCATGTGTTCTAGTCCATCGTGGTCTATCCACGGAGGTGGGGGTGTTGCAGAACGACTGCTGTAAACGCAGCATAATTGTGAACGCAGCCTTACTTCCTTCCTTTGCTACTTCTGACGTTAAGCAATTCTCTTTCGTGGCTATTTGCCTCATACGCGGTACTTTAAATTAAATTGGAATATTTCGCCATTTTGTCACCGGCGTGTACTACTAAACCAATTTCTTTTAGAAATTAACCCGTTTTACTTAACTGTCAAACGCTTTAACTTTTGATAAGTAGCGAGCCGGTTAAATCCGCATCCCTTCAGGCAATCTGATTATTCGAAATATGTGTTAAAAAAAATTGTTTTCACACGTTAAACAAACAAAAAAAAAACAAGTTTAGAACGATTCTTTATGAAGTATTCAATGTTCACAAAACCAGCTGAAAGATACCTACATATTTTGCGTTTTTTTACCCATTCAAAGAACGATCGCTTAATAAGTCGTTCTGCAGCAAATACATATGTATAAAAAATTTAATTTTCAAATTATGAGCATAATATTTGGAAATAAATTTAACATTTTTCGAAGAATTAAGACTTTGTATTTATATACTGGTTGTACATTCGTCAATTGAGAACAGGTTTAATCCACTCAATTATTATTATTTATTATTTTTTCCTTATTTCAATTATGCACTTGATGATTTCCCATACAAATATGCGTTAGCTTTCAAAATATATGGCCTTAGTCGAAACGAACATTTGCCAACAGGTGTTTGCCTTCAGTCGTCAATGGCCCATAGATTTATAGCACAAGTTAATTACGTCTTTGTTGACTTATTTAGTAAGAGCGTCTGCTATCATGTTCTTGGTTGAAACAAGTACAAGCATTTTGCAAGATTCCGCTACTATTTGCCTTATGAAATTATGTCGAACATCTATATGCTTAGTTCTGGCGTGAATGATGTTAGCCTAAGCCGAGCAAATAGCACTTCTATTGTCACAATAAATAGTTATAATAGATGACATATTTTCTTCAAGTTCTCCCTGCAGTGCTGAGCGACATATATTCAGCCTCCGTCGTTGAAAGAGCAATTGTTGGTTGACGCTTTCCCAAGTAATTGCACTACCCTGATACATGAATATGTTGCCACTAACTGAACGTCGGGATCTGAAACCCAATCAGCATCGCAGTAACCATGTACCGAATCGTTGACTTTTTTTGTGTAAATCCATCGTACTTTTTAGATACCGAAATATACTTTTAACAGCTTCCCAGCTTGTGATGCGAGAAAACGACACCCGACAGCTTCACGATATGGAACATTTGCAATTTCTTCCGGTTTGGGATCTGACTGATCTGCTTCACGCTTCGCAAACTTCTGGCCATGGTCCATAGGAGTAGACACAGCATTACACTCGAACATACCAAATCTTTTCAGCATCTCTTCAATGTACTGTTGTTGATTGACTGTAATTTTTCGCGTTCCCAAGAAATGTTTTGCTTTACCGATGTGAAACTTTTGCATCAAAGCTTTCTGAAGAAACTTTCGTATTCATATTATTACTTAAAAAATTAAATCATCTATAAAATATTGCCACGCATAATCGATTAGATCCATCGATTCTATAGTAACACAGTGGTCAAAATCCGATCCAATTTCCTTTAGTCTAGTATCTAATTTGGTTCGATATACGGCTCGCTTGCTTTAGCCCATAAATTGATTTCTGCAATTTACAAACCTTGCTACCATTCACAAAGCCTTCTGGTTGAATTCTATATTTCATCATGCAGATCACCCTGCAAGATAATGCTGCGACTTCGTCCATGTGATCAATTTCAAGATCATATTTTACTGCTTAGCTAAATAAATATCTCCTTGTACCGTATCATACCAACGGTGAATATGTTTCCTCGTAGTCTATACCAGCCTTCTGAGAACAACCCCTAATTTCAAGTTTACTTTAACGCGTTTTAGATTTGAACACCCACATGCTATTAAGTGTCTTCTTTCAACTGGGCAGATAAACGAACAACCATGTATTGTTCCTCTGAAGAGATTAGTATTCTTCCTTCATCGCCTCCTGCCATACATTAGCATCTGGTCGTTGACGTATTTCTGAAACACAAGTTGGATCATCAAATTATTCTTTACCACTAAGGAATGTAAGGAAATCTTTGCGTTCAACACGCTCTGATCTTCGAATCAGAATGGGGTCCTCTGTAGATGTTTACATGCGTGTGTCAATTGCGTTAAAATCAGAGATAAAGGAAGTAAAGAGATACCAAACTTCTACCTCTCTCACCCTGAATCCCCGCAAGAGTTAGTTGTTTTTGTTGTAATCCACTACCAATGCACTCCTGTCTGTGAATACATGTATTTCCGAGTAAAAGAATTCAGCAGACGAGAAATTTTGGGCTTGGACACTTTCATTAACAGCTGTTTAGCAGCGTGGTAGATTTATTTTTTTATGACATTTCAGTCGACATTCGTTTATTTTTTTGCGTTTGTTGTTTTTGCGTGCGTGGAAACATATTCGCACTTTGTCCTGTCGCACTTCACAAATTAACTTTATGTAAACTTTTGCGCGCACTTTTTTGTTTTATTTTGCACTTCAATTTTACACAAACAAACGAAAATAGTAAAAAAAAATGTAAACAAACCAAAAATTTAAATGACAGCTTAAAATTGTATGTTTTGGTGAATACAAACATATGTTTTTGAATGTATTCAGTGAAGTAAATGTTTGTTTTGTAAATTATATGAATTGAATGTATTCAACTCATCCTTAAGGACAAAAACAAACTATTTAAGTGTAATAATTTATGTATTTATAAACAATATGATTTCCGAGAGGATGTATTAATTTAATAATTCTCAACGAGTTTTCGTAGTCGATTCCTACTTCGGAGTGATCTGGTGTTGCGTTATTCGATAAGAAAAATATTCCACTTACCAACAGCCGTATTATTTAAAGCAAATTAAATGTGAATTATCTTTAATGAATGGATTTAACGAGAAAACTTCTAAGGCCGTATGTCAATTGCGTTAAAAAGAGGGTAACATTTTATCCTCTTTTTTTGTTTAATTTTTGACTTTTCTGCACCATACTAATGTAAAAAATTATTCACTGGTTAAAATTTAACGCAATTGACACACGGAATAAAGATGTCCGCCCTACTTTGTTCATGTTAAACATATTCCACATACAGCGAAACTGATATTATTCAGAGTTTAAACGCAATATTGTAAACCTTAAATAACTAAAACACGTGTTTTCTGGTTGGTAGGTACAAAACAAAGAACAATTTATTTCAATTGGTAACCGTACATGCCATACAAAACAGTGATATGCTACGTTTCAATATAAATTACATTTTGATCTTATTTTCAACAGAAGCAAATGTAATCATAACATATATGAACCCATTTTTTTTTAAATATCCAATTAGCCACTGGATAAATTTTAGCGAGCTGTTGAGCAGGTTAAAATAAAACAAATATATGTTTATTTACGTTGTTAACCATAAAAATAATTACCGAAGCAGGTGAATTGAATTGTGACTTCTTCTGCACATGAAATTGCAAACTATATTGCACATATAGTATAAAAATAACAACAACGGAATATGGAATATATGTACTTAGTAAGAGATTTGTCACTAAACGTCAATTAGGTATTAAAAAAATTCTCAATTCATAATTAGCTTTTAATCAAAAGATTAGATAATAATTGTTAATTTTTTTATTAATACGGCTGCAACAGTTGTGTCACAGTCTGTATTCCTGTTATTTTTGGCATCACTAAGCAAAGTATGTATATCTTGTAAAATATTCTAGTTCCAATAATTTTCGTAGTAAGATTTATGCTTGTATAGAAGTGAAAAATGTGTTTTAGTATGGCATAAGCCCGCAATATGAATAAAATGGCTAAACTTCTGATCGAACTTCAATATTTATTCCTCCATTTACGATGTTCTCGATTCGAACTTATGTCAATATGTTCATTTTAAAATAAAAAAAAAACAACAAAAATGTTTCCTCATTAAGCGTTTTTATGGAGGGGTGCTACAGCCGGATATACGTAATAAAACTAATATCCTTTTTCCACACATTGTGTTAATTGCATGTAGGTAAATGTAATCAAACCCTAATCCGTTTTTTCAAAGATAATATATCAAAATATCACAGAATGAGTTAGACAGATAAATAGAACAATTAGAACGATTTATCGCAAACATGTGGACTTAGTTACATATGCAGTAACAACACAAATACAAAATTAATGGAAGTATTAATGAATTCAATGCACACGAAAAATAAGAATTCTATTTTATTGAGCTTTTTTTGTACTTATATTTTTTCAACCATAACATATAAATAAATAAATATATTTTCAAGATTTGATTAAATTGATTATTCAAAACTGAACGCGATGCTTATTTCTAAAATTTTTCTTGGATGCGCTCATTGGTGGTGGCAATGCTACAGCTGTTTTAACTCCGATGTAAATTTTCACCCCTTTCTGTGATGGTTGTTGGTTAGGTCGGCGAGGTAGCGGGGGAAAATCGAAAAATTTTGAGCAAAAAATGTGGGGAATAACTTATCTCACGCATACTTGTTTAAAAATGTGATAGTATGTGTAAGATACGTAATTATGGGTGAATTTAGCTTGTAGGCAAACCGAGAAGATTGGTATCTCTTTACTTCCCTTATCTCTGGTTAAAATATAGCCAATGGATTGTTTTGACATAAGTATGCTGAATAGACTCGCTTAACAGCTCGGTTAAATGTATGCAGTTGCTATTTTTTGACATTTGGTATACCCATTGACGGGTGACAGAGATGGAAGGCACGCTCATGGATTATTCTTCGTTATCAGTGGTCACATGTGGCGGGAAAATAGTACAACTTTCACAATCAAAGTGGTATGTTATGCGTTTTAACTCCATTGACGTTTGTGATTTAATTCGTCGCCTTTACAGCTCTTTATTGATCACCAAATGAAACTGTTAAAAAGTCTTCTTCAGACTTCTTAACACGCTCTGATCTTCGAATAAGAATGGGGTCCACTGTAGATGTTTACATGCGTGTGTCAATTGCGTTAAGATTTTAGCCAATGGATTGTTTTGACATTAGCATGCTGAACAGACTCTTCAAAATTTTAACCTGCTCAACAGCTCGGTAAAATGTATGCAGTTGCTATTTTTTGAAATTTGGTATACCTATTGACGGGTGACGGAGATGGAAAGCACCCTCATGGATTATTCTTCGTTATCAGTGTTCACATGTGGCGGGAAAATAGTACAACTTTCAGAATCAAAGTGGTATGTTATCCGTTTTAACTCCATTGACGTTTGTGATTTAATTCGTCGCCTTTACAGCTCTTTATTGATCACCAAATGAAACTGTTAACAAGTTTTCTTAAGACTTCTTAACACGCTCTGATCTTCGAATCAGAATGGGGTCCTCTGTAGATGTTTACATGCGTGTGTCAATTGCGTTAAAATATAGCCAATGGATTGTTTTGACATAAGTATGCTGAATAGACTCGCTTAACAGCTCGGTTAAATGTATGCAGTTGCTATTTTTTGACATTTGGTATACCCATTGACGGGTGACAGAGATGGAAAGCACGCTCATGGATTATTCTTCGTTATCAGTGTTTACATGTGGCGGGAAAATAGTACAACTTTCAGAATCTAAGTGGTATGTTATCCGTTTTAACTCCATTGACGTTTGTGATTTAATTCGTCGCCTTTACAGCCCTTTATTGATCAAAAAATGAAACTGTTAACAAGTCGAGGGAACTCGCAGCAACTAATCCGTTACCGTATGTACAATATGTGAAATAGCTCTGGGAAGATTGAGATTGGCGAGTATTGAGTGAGTATCTTTTTTAACAAACTCCATTTCTTAACACAACAATTCAACAGCATACAAAGCAATGGACGTTCAAACCCACTTTGGAACTTCTCATTGGCACAAACATTCCTACAGAATAGGACCTCGATAACAAGTCCTAATATTGGTATAATTATTAAAATTATTCGTGTGGAATATTGAGATATTGATGATATTGAGATATTGAGAATATTAAGATATTGTATTGTATAATTAGACGCGATTTATTTAATTAAAGGGAATAATAATATAAATATTTCGGTGCTGGTTCCAGCGCCATTTGTTCTGCCGAGTATAGTAGCCAATCGGAGTTGGATGATGAGTCTTATCCAATTAACATAGGCCCACGTCTATCACCTGTTCACACCTTTGTTGAACCGGCCATCTGTCAAGATCCGAAACGTAGTAACAACTACTACTATTTCATGTCATGATGAGGTAGTATCTCATTACAACACCAAATACTTCTCGTTCTGCTATGTTTGCTCATCATATTAGATACAGATCTACCAGTATATACATACCTCTTGGAAGCATCTACAATGGAATGGATGGCAACGAATTTATAAATATGCCCAAAAAGAGGGCGTGGCTATAATATTTATGGCGATGTTATATAGAACATGACAATGTTAACACATCTTGGTCAGATATTTTATTTAAATCTTTAGTGGTTCGACAAAAAACGACGTTTTTACTATGGCAAATGCTTTGGGAAAAAGTCTCCAAAAACTGGGGTTGGTTTAAAATGATCTTTTGAACTGGAGTGCCTAGGTCAATATTAATCGAAATTAATTTACTATTAATTACTTTTCAGTAAAGCGGGTTGACTGTGTAATATTATTCTATTCTGGTAGAAAACAAGAACTTCAAATAAAAACTAATCGGAAAAGTATCAAAAATCAATAATAAATACATATATTTGGTTTACAAAGGAAAAGATGCTAATTCTTGGCGGTACGACAGAAAAGAGCAAAGTTGAAACATATTAACACTGCCTATGTGTTAAGATTAGACATATTCTTTAACGGTTAAGAACTATGCATTAAAACTAATAAACCCTTAAAAGTGTATGTATACATTGGTTGAGTTTAAGTTTGGCACTCGATTTTTTTTAAGGAGTTATTATTAAATTACTTTTTGAGCTCAGAATAATTTTATTTCTCTTTCATTACCTAACAATAATTCTTCATTTTTGTAGCAATATTATGTTGGAGATATTTAGAAAAGCAATTGTTTGACTATTAAAAATGTTTATTAAAGTTTTCGATCTTAATATAATTTTAAAACATAAATATGTATGATATATTTATTTGTAATTTATATTAAACACAAGTTATAAAAAATGTTTGGGTGTACAATGTTTAAATTAAATTTCTTAAGTAATTATTTTTTTATTTTTTGAAAATCATCTGGATACAATAAAATGTACCTACACTATAATTTTATTCGACAAATAAATGATTTATCGAATTTTTTTGTGTTCTGTAATTTACCCTGAAATCCCTGCAAATGTACTTGATTGCCTGAACTGGGTCTCAAAATGTTCTCCAAGTTTTTACTATTTATGTTTGAGTATGTACAGATCTGAAGTATATAAGATGCAATTTGGTATAAATTATACTGTTATCATGTTTTTTTTGAGCAGCAAATATTAGGCCACACATAATTTGAAATGTTAAAGTTACTCTTATTTCTGTTATTCAAAGTTAAAAGACCGTGTAATTAAAGAAAGATTTTTAAGACACATGTGTGCTTGCTGATCCTTTATTTGTCCACAAGTGAGTTTTTCCAACTTTAGATCGAGGTACTTTTGGGCTTTTGTTTTCTTTTTTGGCATCTAATGTATCCGTTAGGAGTTCAGAGTCACCAATTTGTTGAAGTAAGAAATTTACTTGGGGTCTCAGTTTCATACGGTAGCTTCTTTTCAATTTTTTTTTAATTCGATTTTATTATTATTTTGTGAACTTTGGGTGTCATTCAGCTGTTGGTCGTATATTATTTCTGCAAGATCTTCCACAAAACTGGAAGGACTAGGCGGACTAGTCGCCTTACGTTTTTCCCATTGCTGCTAATGCATCATTAAAAGGTGTGGGAATTCTCGGCCCAAGTAAGCCTTATAAAACAAATGAAAAAATAAGCACAAGTTTAGTTTATAAAAGATAAATAACACAATGTATGATTTTACTTTTATGTGGTGTTTCAATCGATGAAATTGAATGCTCTTTTTTAATTTCCATTCCAACCCTGTGGAATGTTTTCGAACTGGTGTACTTGCTCATAGGTTCATGTCATTGAATGTTGTCAAACACAGAGAGTTAAGGAATTGTGAGTAAGGTATTTATTGTGTAGAAGCTTGAACAATATGCAGTTGACGAGATTTTTTTTTTAATATTTTGTGGTTTTCTTTGTTGCGCCTTTTGGGAAAAGTTTGTCTTCGCATTACTATGAATTCGATCAATAAGCGATTATTAGAGCGACATTTTTGTGTTCTGTAATCTACCCTGAAATGCCTGCGAATGTATTTGATTGCCTGAACTGGTTCTCAATATGTTCACAAAGTTTTTACTGTTTATGTTTTGAGTATGTACAGATCTGAAGTATATAAGATGCAATTTGGTATAAATTATATTGTTATCATGTTTCTTGTCAACAGAGAATAGTAAGCCCACACATAATTTGAAATGGATTGGATATGCGCAGCATCCCGAAACTATGGACGTACAGGCTTATACGTAATCTAAAAAGTTACTCTTATTTCTGTTTTTCAAAGTTAAGAGACCGTGGAATTAATGAAAGATTTTTAAGACACATGTGTGCTTGCTGAACCATGAATTGCTGATCCTTGGTTTGTCCACAAGCAAGTTTTTCCCACTTTGGATCGAGGTACTTTTGAACAACATGCTTTGGGCTTTTGTTTTCTTTTTTGGCATCTGATGTATCCATGAGGAGTTCAGAGTCACCAAGTGCATCTTTTAATATACATGGCGGCGAAAATACAATGGAATTTGTTGAAGTAAGAAATTTACTTGGGGTCTCTGTTTCATATGGCAGCTTCTTTTCAATTTTAATATCGTTTTCCCAACTCGCGCTGAGTGATTTCCTTGCCTTTTTTGTTGGTTGAATAATCTGTTCCACGTCATTTTTTAGTTCGGTTTTATTATTATTTTGGGAACTTTGGGTGTCATTCAGCTGTTCGTCGTATATTATTTCTGCAAGATCTTCCACAAAACTGGAAGGACTGGGCGGAATGTATCTGTCGCCCTTACGTTTTTTTCCCATTGCTGCTAATGCATCTTTAAAAGGTGTGGGCGTTCTCGGCCCAAGTAAGCCTAATAAAACAAAGAAAAAAAAGCACAAATTTAGTTTAAAAAAGACAAATAACACAATGTGTGATTTTACTTTTATGTGGTGTTTCAATCGATGAATTTTCATGCTCCTTTTTAATTTCCATTCCAACCCTGTTGAATGTTTTGCGAACTGGTGTACTGGCTCGTAGGTTCATGTCATCGAATGTTGTCAAACACGGAGAGTTAAGGAATTGGCTGGGAGAAAACGCCAAAGGCTTCATAGGAGTCATCACTGGGGAATCAGGTAGTTTTATCAGATTTTGATGTGAGTAAGGTATTGATTGTGTAGAAGCTTCAACCATATGCAGTTGACGAGATTTTTTTAAAATATTTGGTGGTTTGATTTGTTGAGTCTTTTGGGAAAATTTTGTCTTCGCATTACTATGAATTCGATCAATAAGCGATGATTGGAGCGACTTTTCATGCTGGCTATAATTCCCTGATGCTGTTACATTCGAAACACACCCATTTTTTATTAGTGTTTTTAAATTAGAACGAGAATTGTTAAGATCTGTTACTATTCGAATTTGGTGTTGCTTCTGCCTTCCGCCTTCGCTATACTCATACTTTCGTCTCATTGTTGAGTTCCAATGGTTTTTTATAGCATTATCCGTTCGACCTGGCAATAGTTTTGCTATTTTAGCCCATTGATTTCCATATTGTATATGAGCTTGATAAATAATTTTATCTTCGTCCTCTGTCCAAGCCGTTTTCTTAATATTTGGATTAAGATGATTGTGCCATCTTTCACGACATTGTTTACCAATTCGGCCATTCAAATAACGAGCAATGAGAGTCCATTTTTTCGGTCCATAACGTCGTACTAACTCTATAACCTTATCATCTTCTTCTCTAGTCCAGGGACCTTTTATTAAATCAGGATTTAGTACTTTGGCCCACCTCTGCTGAATTTGAGTATCGGAGCGATCCTTGAATAATGGTGCAATAATATCCCACTGCTCTCCATATTGAGATACTAATTTTTTAAGAAGAGTATCTTCGGATCGGGACCAGCGCTTTCCTGTTCCTGTAGTTTTTGAACTAATGCTGCTATCATCATCCCCCCCTCCACCAGAGTAATCAGAATAATCCCCTTCGGCGTTCGAGTCACTCTCTTGCATTTTGTTTTGTTTTTCTAAGCGATAACAGTAGAGTCGTGTAACAACTACCTCTCGCAACCTCACTTCCAGCTTAAGCAGTTGTGAAAATATATAAGCTGGCCTTGCTTTTTATATGTATGCACTTTGCCACGACAGTATAAACAATCTCCAAAGTAATTTGTGTGTAAATTTTCACTGAAATGTTCAAAAACGTCTATGTTAGACGTAGCGTAGAATAAGATTCCACAGCTTAAACAAGTAATTTGTTCACTTGCGTGCCAATCATTCCGTAAACGAATATGCGTTGCATCACTTTCAGTTGCACCTACCTCACGAAAACCAACATTTGGCTCGCGATTTGTGGCCATTTAGTTATAGAACAAGTAAAAACTCACATATATAATATATATGTAACAACGTTGAAATTGTGATACCAAAACTCCAATATTTAATGAAATGAAACACCTGCTTAATTTTAGACGAACAAAAAAAATCGTTTTCGTTTGAAAATTAAATGTCGTTGGTGACAGATTGATGACATTACCTCGAATAGTGTTCAGGGAAATTTTTGAACGGTGAACAGATCCAGAAACAAATTTGCTAACACCAACTCGCCAACGATTAAATTATTAAAAAAGCCGCAAGAAGTAAAAGAATTTCCAATGGGAGTTTTCAACGATCGCTATAAACATATGTTCCCTTATTCAATGAGAGCTATAACTGCACCCTTGTACCCATAGTAGTTATACAGGGTTTGTTTCAAATAAATTACCAAAAAGAGGGAAATCTATTACAATTGGATGTTTCACATCCTTCACATCCTTAGCGAAGACTTTGTTTTCAACACTTTAATAACGTTCTGTTGACTTATGTTGACTCACTAACATAATTTACATTGTTAAGTCTGTAGTTAAAGAAGAATTTAAATTTGAACAAATTAAACAGTGAAACACTAAGATACAAAAACGCACTCGACATTTTTTTCAACTAAGAATTGAACCCTAGGTAACACTGATGCTCTGCCGCCTGTGTATACAGAAATAATAAAATAAAATGCGCTTAAAAAGGCACTATTCAACGATCAGACGCGTTTAGGATATGCAACCTCAATTCAACGTTGTATCAATTTTGTAAATACTACGTCCGAAAGATTGTAATTTTACGACTACGCTTTATGAACGACCCTAAAACTATACCACTAAATAATGCGGTAACCCACTGAATTGAATCTCAATTTAGTAAATTATTTATTGATAGAAACCTAACTAACGATTTCGCTTCTAGAATCACTATTAAAGCTATTTCCCTCCCAGTAATATTACCTATAAAAACATTATGGAAAAACATTTAGTGCACTTTTAAGAATCTATTTCCTTCTATAGACAATTTCGTGAATCTGTAGCTTGAAGTTGAATGATGGACAACTTCATGCAAGAAATGTATATCTCTTTTGTCAGCGATACAAGATACCAGCTACAGACACGCATTCTGGATGGCCGTTAATGGCGTTTTCCATTAGTAAATCTGGATTTAGATCTCTTTTGACTTAGTATTCTTGTAATTTCGTATCTGTGAAGTGATGTCGGTGTACATGTCAAGCTTAAAGTCACACAGCTTGTTTTTTTTTTATTTAATTTATACTTCACATCGAACCTCTACAGTTTTATTGCTAAATAATAGTTTTTCGTAACCGAAATACTATTATATCACAACGAAAATCACTCTAGTCAAACTGACAATTTGTATTAATGTTTGTGAGGGGGCAAATCTGCGGAAAAATCCAGGTCTGTAAAATTGATTTGAGTTAAAAAAATATCAATTGTTTTGTCCAATTGAACACAACAACTGTCATGGGTCTTTTGACAGATCTAGATAAAAAAGTCAGATATTTTACCGATGGAAAACGCCATAAAACTTAGTTTTTGAAACTGGATGATTATAAAAATGTTATGATTTCATTCGTTTTGCTACATTTTATATGCGAATATGCTTTACTTCAACAGAGTAGGATGGATATCCTTAATCGTGAAGGCGAATCATGGAACAATATATTTTTTACGGATAATATTAATTAATTTTGTTTTTTTATACGATCTCTCTGAATTTTACTCCGCAATATTTCAATACAATAATATATAAAGAAAGGGGTTTCGTTTTAATTCTTTTGTGAAATTATGGAATATAGTATTTAAGAAAAAAAAAGTATAATTGACATAGCAAAAACCCAATATTTCTGTTACCACTGCAGAAATGTCATTTTAACGCTATTGATACACGGATTAAGTCAGATCGCACTTTTAATCTAAGATCGTCATATCATATACAGGGTGTCCCCCGGGAAGGTATACTACTTTGTTTGTTTATAATTATTGATTAAACGAAAGAGAAAGGATCTTATATTGATAAAAGTTTTATTTAAAGTCGGAAATTATAAACGGAATACAATATCAGTCAAATGTCCGCCTCTGTTAGTCTCGCAAATGCGATCCCTTTTTCGGCACATTTTTCATTATATTCTCACACATTTCACGCGGTATTTCATTAATTTCATCACGAATATTTTGTTTGAGTTGCTTAAGCTTTTCTGGTTTGTTTGCATAAACCTTGCTTTTCAGATATCCCCACAAAAAGAAGTCCGGAGCAATCAAATCAGACGACCGTGGAGGCCAATTAACATCACCATTTATTGAAATAACTTGTTGTGCAGTAATTCCATTGTAATCCTGGCAATATGCGATTTTACACCCTCTTGTTAATACCATATGTTAATCAAGCCCAAAACATGCAGTTGTGGCAATAAAATGTTTTCAATCATATCACGATATCGCTCCCTATTCACAGTTAGCGTTACGCCATTTTTATTTTCAAAGAAGTAAGTTCTAATGATTCCTTCTGTCCTCCGGACACCCTGTAGTTCGTTTTAAAAAAGCTCAATTTATGCGCACTTGACAGATATTTTTGTGAGTGGTTCAGAGTTTATTACTACGGTGCTGATATTTAGGGGCTAGTTATAGCTATCATTGGAAATTTTCGCTTACATCTTGTCTTGCGCGGCTCTTTTATAAATTCAATCATTGGTGGAGTTGGTGTCAAAACAAAGCTTATAAATTTTGAGAACATGATTATCCAAAAATATTTAAATTTGTAATTATAGTTTACGATCTTTATTTTTCACTGATCAAAATTTATTTTTGTGAAGTGATTGCCATTCGATCGAACGATCGATGTAGGGTGGGCATTTCCATTGCTTACTATTTCAAACAGTCTTACAATTTCAAACAGAAACGACAGTCCATAGCATACTATCCATAGAAAGATACAAAGAGAGAAAGTCCCCAGCCACACCAGTTATTTTCATAGAATGCCACATTGAAAAGTAACTGACAGTAAGCTATCAAATTTTGCTTGTGGCGACGCGGTGTAACGGGACACCCTAAAATTTAGCTGAATGCTGCAATGAAATGCATCCTACTTCACATCATTTCGTTTATTTGTTTTTTTCCCGCTTCAAATTGACGTTGGCGTCCTGGGAGGAATTTGTTTGTTCATATCCACGAACATTTAAATTCATTTAAAAGCAGCAAATTTGCTAAGTAACAATATAAGAACATTTTAAAATGTCTAATGTTACGACAAAAAAAGTATTTATTAAAATTGAATCCGCTTCAGAACAGCAGGTATGCACTGTGTGACTTTCTGCTTGTTTTACGAGCGAAGTTTTGTTTTATAATTGATTTTTCCTGCTGTTTTCTTGTTTTAACACTTCTGTTTTATATCATATAGGAAAATTTAAAAAATACAAGAAAAACGTTAAAAATTTTACAAAGCGGTGCGACTGATAAAGAAAATCTGGCCGGAAGACCTTTAATTGACAAAATTAGCCGACTTAAAGCGTATGTGTGATTTCAATCCAAATTGGATGCAACGCATTTTTAACATTAATATTGAATATATAAACTTTGTTTTAAATTAAGGGTTACCGAATTGACAACATCTGCAACGGACAACGCTAAAAGAAAGAAAATAGACACTAAATGCACACAAACATCTGCGGAAGATAAAGGTGTCACTGCTGGAGACTTGACCGACGCTGAGGTCCCTGGAAGCTCTTATTTTCAATTGTTGGCAGAAAAAAGAAGAGAAGCTCTTGAAGCTACGTTACTTGAAAATCAATATTTGCATGAGCGCATTGAAGGACTTGAAACTGAATTAAACACATCACGACAAATGCTTGAGGAAACTAAGAGTTTAGTTGAAGTTCTAACCGAGATGCTCAATGAAAATGAGGCTGAAAACGAAATCGAGCAAGGTCGCGAACACAATAGTGGGTCTGATACCGAAAGCAAAGTTGTATAAATAAAATCAAATTTTTAAAACACTTATGAAATTTGAGACTTTTCAAAGATTTTTATTTATATCTTTGTCCACACTAATCAACAATTTCTTAAATTTAATGAAATGTACTGTATTCATTATAGTTGTTTTTAATAAACATTCGATTAATACCAACTTGCTACGTAGCTGTTCATTTTGACGTTCTATCCAAATCCTAGATTTTGTCGTCGTTTCGAAGACTGAGAGCCGGGATATTGGTGAACATGTTTCTATACAACTCGCATTGTTTTTGGTTGAATCTTTGTCTTCATATCCCGTCCACGCAAAAGGCCGAAGAATGTTCATCTCAAATCGACCAAGGATTCTTTTCCATCCAATTCTGTACATCCTTCAGCGCCATAGAGCAGGACTGAGATGATCAGGGTCTTATAATGGATTTCCTTATATTTATTGAGGGTTTACTATGGAAATACCTCCTTAGCCCGAAGAAACAGCTCTTGTTAAAAGTAATTCTTGGTTTAATTTCTATCGAGATGTTACTAGAGTTGATAGCGGAGCCGAGTACCGTAATACCTCCAAGTTATATTATCTGTCCAATTGGTCGATTCTGTGTGACTTTTCGTTGGCAGCATATACTTATCCATCCATTTACAATTTGATGGCGTAGCAGTCATTCGAATGTTGATACATATAAGGCGTTTATAGCGCTAACCAGATTTAAAATACCTGTAGCATTAGAATTACTGCAACTAATGCTTTTGTTTTATCCATCTTCAACACATCGGGCTTGACGAAGAATGTTAACTTGGTACCAACCAAGAAAAAGTCTTGCAAAGCAACAATGCAGGCGAAACGAATTGTTACGCAGTTGAAGAGGTTAAAAAAACGTTGAAGATATGGAAGAAAACCACACTATCGCGGAATATGAAGGAAACCCAAAGAATAATATTTTCGGGTTGTGTTTCGTACATATGTAATACTGTGTTCTTTCTTAATTGAACAATCTTGAACACAATATTTGTTTTTTTTTTAAATTACCAATTTCTTCGTCATCGATATTTGTTTTGTTGTTTCGAATGCATGTTGTTATTATTAAAACGTTGAGCATTTAAGATATTTGGGACTTGCATATTACGGTAAAAAAATAACCTTATAAATAACCTTAGTCAATCGACCATTTTAGTCACGTGACATTATAGGAGACACCGACATCTCGTCAGAAACAAAATGAAAATTACTTTGTCAACCAACGTCTATTCGGGCTAATAAGACACACATGCATGAATTCTTGTAATAAAAGACTTGGCCATGTATCATTACAACCCAGGGGCCAGGCGCGCCAACTATTTGTATTTTTTTAATTTAAATATGTAAATATACTCCCTTTCAATCAATTGATAAAAACCTGAAACTCCTTAAATGAAAATAAGATTTTATTGAAAAAATGTTACTGTGTTTATTTTAAATATCCTCCCTTATAACCAGTTTTTTTTTCTCCGCAACAAAAGGTTTTGTATTTGGTTTAGAATGTACGCGAATGTTCGCTTCTTTTTGTTGTTCCTTATTTTTGATGGCTCGCATCTTCTTTTGAGCATTAATTACATGACGTGGTACCTGCCTGTGGCGAGCTATGCGCTTAATTTGCGGATGTGCAGCATACTTTTCCTTTAAGGACTCTTGATAATTAAAGTTTGACCGCTCGCGCGGTCTTATAACACCTAATTTTTCAGAAGCCTTGGCCTTCCACATTCGAATGTTCATTTCATCTGAACCAGAAAACACGTACCTATTATCCATGCTCCAGGCAATGCATGCAATGCGTTGCATTCGCTTTGTATGATATATTTCTCTAGAATGGCTTTTGTGGACATCGTAGATACGCACAGTTTTATCGTAACTTCCAGTAACGAATTCCTTTCCTGTTGGTGAATAGTCTACATCTGTAACTGCCGAAACATGATCGTAATGAATTTTGACTGGATTACTTAACTGTCGAGTGTCGAATGTGTATAAACTGAAAAATCATGTTATTTTTGAAAAACAATACAAACTTTCAAATTACGATAATAACATACTTGCAATCTTCATTAGCAACTGTAAAATTAAATGCTTGCATTGGATTCCATGAGAGCTTATTGCTTTTCATTGTAAGAACGACTTTCCGAATAGGATGACCTTCACGTTTGTCGTATAAAATTATGCTTCTATCACTAGCACATGCTGAAAGTAACGATGTCTCCACTGGGTTAAAGGCTATTGAATGAAGGGTATCCATTCCCCAATTTAGTGTTTTAAGTGGATCATTTCTGGAGACATCCCATATAGTGCAAACTTCACCACATGTCGCAAATACATTTTCTTTAATATTATGCGATATGCCAGTAATAATAGTCCGTGAAAGGAAGGTGTTTATTGGTTCTTCATTTTCTCCTATTTGTGGATTTATTGAGTTCCATTGTTTAACAGATTTATCATCGCCTGCAGTAAGGAAGCTAGCCCCATCCACGGAAAATGCTATACCACGCACAAATCCGCTATGTGCCAAAATGTTCCTTACAATACATTTATTAGATAGGTCCCAAACACATATTTCACCGTCATATGCACCGCTCACTAGTGTTGAAAGTTGGTTTGGATGTTTTCCGAAGCAAGAGACTCCATCACGATGTCCACTAAGGTTTCCCACTAAAGGTTTAGCAAAAACCTTATCAAGCTTGGTGGCGTTAAGTGCTCTCACATATTCTCTGGCAGATTCAAGTGGATGTAAAGAAGGGTCGTAGTTGCGTTGAACTAAATTTTGTTTAAAGATTTAATTCATTTCCAGTACCAAATCGACAGAATATAAACAGTACTAACCTTTGTGCAAATCATTTTTTGTTTCTCGCATATAATCGTCAGGATTTCGACTTATTACTTTTACTTTCATGATTATTGTTAATATTAAGTTATTTTTAATTAAAACGTTTCAACGAGTTTTATTTAATAAATACCTATTTCCTCATATCGTATTTGACGGTTGTTTTAAAAACACACATGCTTTGATAATATTATGATGGCGTTTTCCATTGGTTGAGTTCTGCAAAGAAAAATTATTGCCTGAACACATTGAAAGCGCAACCATACAAAATGTACGGTAACTCAGTCGAGCTGTGGAACAGCCAATTGTAATATTATTCGACACAAACCCAGTATATATTTTATGGCTAAGGTAATATGTTATGAATAAGTGCATTAGTATTTATACAGCTTTTAATCGGGGTAGCACAAATTCTTATTCATAAAATATTTCCACACCCTCAATAGTTATACAGGATGTAAGTCAAATAAATTACCAAAAAAAAAGGGAAATCTATTACAATTGCGAAATCCATAGTGACAAATTTGTTATCAACACCTTGATAACATGACGCATGTTGACTCACTAGCATAACTTGCCTCTGGAATAAATAAAACCGTGAAACACAACTGCTGAAATACTAAAATACACTTGACAATTTTTTCCAACTAAAAAAAAGAAATGCGCTTATAGGCACTATTCCACCATCAGACGCGTTAAGGATATACAGTTTCTATTGAACCTTGTATAAGTTTTATAAGTGGTGAATAAAGACTTCAAAATTGTAACCTGGTCAACATTTGCTGTACCTACTGAGGAGCGAGAGAGATGGATTACTTGAATCAAGAACACAATTCATGTTACTAATAATAATAAATAATTGGAGGTTTTTTTTTATGATTTCTCTGAAATCTATTCCGTATTATTTTAAAACAAGAAAATATAAATAAAAGAATTTTGTTTTAGTTATTTTGGGAAATTCTTGAAAATAGTATTAAAATAAAATCCAATTTAATCCAATTGACACAGCAAAAATCCATTTTTTTGTACCCCTGCATAAATGCCAAAAATTAGCCAGTGGATAAAATTTAACCAGTATTTTAACGCAATTGACACACGGCCTGGTGATGCTCTCAAGTGGTGATACAAGTGTACTCTGCGGAAAAGTGACAGATATACGATAACCGCAGAATGCACTAGTGTAACCAGTGGTTTAAATTTGCAGTTATTAAATTTAATTGTCATGGTATTATTATGTGTTAGTGCATTTGTAACACTTGAAACATGAGCTCTGCTCTGCTTTCGTTTACAGATGCACTAACACATATAAATACCATGAAAGTTAAATTTAAGGCGGCTCTGCCACTGAGGCAACAAGTAATAAGCACTAAGCTACTATAAAAAACAACTTTTCGATTATTGTTCAAGTCTAATATTTATGTGTAATGAATCTATGTGAAGTTAGTTAAATGGATACCTTTTTTCCCTTCGTACAATTTTTATATGGATGCCGGAAGAAGGTACAAAGCTAAAAAAAGGAACGTGTTTTTTGGGTTAACCAACAATACATCTTAATTAGAATGAAGTTGCATACATATCCTAAAGGACCAGTGTTACCCTCAAGATCTGCAGAACAAGCATCAGATGTACTTACTGGAGTAAGCCACCTACGAAGTAGGACCGATTCAACCACACCATCATACGGAAACTGAGTTAATTGACAACCATCTATATCTTTGAAAACATATCGATCGTTTGGCAACATCTTATGTATTACATAAGGGCCTTTATACTTAGGAATAAATTTCTTATTTATTCCAGTCGTTGTATCTACGTTTTTCATTACTACAATAGTCTCCCACCTCATATGTCTTCGGTGGAGCACTGTGCTTGAGGAAATACTTCAAATTGTTTTCTTGTGATTTCTCTAAATTTTTTAGGGCTTCAGAACGAACCTTCAATCGTCTACATATGTTTTGTCTTCTTGGTATTCTGTCAATTCATCAATATTTTTTTGAAGGGACGCACAAACCTCATTAGTGCTGGTAGTCTTAACTCCATATAGCTTGACATGCTCAGTTAAACTGTCTACCACCACTGAAATATGTTTTCTAACTGCGGGTGAATAAATGATACATATGACACAGTTTCGAATTTCACGTTGCACCTTTTTCCTTAACCTTGGGAACCAATAGTACTTTTTTATCTGGTCTACTGTTTCATCAATCCCAAAATTACCTATCTTTTCATGCAAGGTCCTAATTTTGTTACTTTCCATTTCAGTGGGTATACATATAGCTGAAGGCGACCCGTTTTTATACTTTTCCTAAACACTAAACCTTCTTTCAATTCAACGTTTTGCACTTTGCCATTCTCAATTTTACTTCTAAGAGTTTTTTAGCTACGTCTCGATTTTGAGTAATTTGCACACTTAGATCAACGTCATGGATGTCGTCAGCACTAACGAAGTGACACCTACTTAATGCGTCCACATCGCCCATTGAAGCTCCACTACGATGCTTCACTTTGTAATAATAATTTTCAAAGCTGAAAACCTGTGATAAAGCATTGCAGTCAGTGATCATTGCAAATGGAATTCCTTTCAGCTTCGTTCAAAATCATTCAAGACCGTACACTATGGCCAATGTCTCCAGTTCAAAACTGTCTAAATTTGATTCACTTTCAGAAGCCTGGGATAAAGCATTGCAGTCAGTGATCATTGCAAATGGAATTCCTTTCAGCTTCGTTCAAAATCGTTCAAGACCGTACACTATGGCCAATGTCTCCAGTTCAAAACTGTCTAAATTTGATTCACTTTCAGAAGCCGTCTTCGAAAAAATATGCAACTGGGTGGAACTTTCCATCTTCTGGTTTCTGCATCAGCGCAGCGCCGAAACAGAGTTTACTTTCGTCAGTGTGCAATTCTGTGTCTATTTTCAGACTTTATATGGCTAATATGGGGGCGCAAATCAGATTATTCTTAAGAGTATGAAATGCTTTAACACAATTTAGATCCAAGTCAGATATAGTATCTTTTTTTTAGTAATCGGGTCAGAGGTTTTGCGATTGATGAGAATGATGGAAAAAACCTTCGGAAGTAAGAAAATAAACCCAGACATTGTTGCAACTGCTTATAATTTTGTGGTGGTGAGAACATTCTAATTGCTTCGATATTGTATTGGTTGTATTCCCTTTTCATTAAATACATATCCTAAAAAATGTATTTCAGAGTATCCAAATTTTCTTTACTCGTTTTCAATTCTATACCCTTTTTTTCCCTCGAGGTGTTCTAAACACACGTCGATTAACGGCATTGGAAAATTATGGCGAATAGTTTTTTTTTGGGAACCTGTAATCTATATAAGCCTTGGCTCCCCACTCTTTTTTCTAACCAGAACAGGCGCCGATGCATAAGGTAAATTACTGTGTCTAATAATGCCCTTCGCAAGCAATTCGTCAATTATAATTTGTACTTCAGAGCGTTCGGAATATGAAAGCCTACGAGGTGCACTGTGAAATCGTGTATCATCTTTCAAATTATTTTTCATCTTTGAGTCATAAGGCTCGACTTCAGTGCTCAATGCTGGCCTACAATATACATTCTCTACAACGGACCTAAAAATTTGTCTATGCCTTTCATCTAATTTTAAATCTATATCGACGTCATGCTCATTATTGGTTTGCGATATTGAAAAAATTCGTTCATCTGCTTCATTCCTACCCAAATAAAAGTTATACCAATCAGTATTAGGCTGGCCGACCAATTCCACTGCATGAACTTTTAAAGTATACTCATCAAACACATAGCCCCGAATTGAGAGCAATTGTAGCATCGAGGGACATAGGGTTGAGTTGGAGATTTAATCGAGTTTGGTTTTATATGGACTGAAATATTTGTGAGCTTCGACCAAAATAAACAGATGTCTGCTTTAAGCGCAACTTTTCGTATCGTTTGAGCTGTCTCTTAAAGTCCTGAAGTGTTGATGCTTGATACAACATTGTCGCAAGAGAAGATTTGTCATTGAAACCGGATACTATTAAGTCGACTAAGTCACGTTCCGGAATATCCACTCTGCCGGCGATAGTCCTCATAACTACCACGTAGTGTTGGATAGTTTCATGGGGCTTCGATTTTCTTTCCTTCAGCTGCTCATAGATTTTCAACATATTTTGCTGTGTCAGGAGTCACAATGCCGGCTTTTTTTTAATGCGTCTGCCATTTCCAGGCGTTTTGCTGAACGTTGTGACATTATTTCTGTTATTATTTTATTTTGATTATCTATTTTATACACCTTTTCTTTCGAGTTGAAAAAATCTTTATTATTGAGTTGCTTTAATGTGAGACCCCTTATTTGATTCGATGCAAAATAGTTGTTAGCGACAATATCGAATATTTCATATTGCCAGTTGCAGTTGCTTGTTGGTTGTTGCCTTAGTGGGAGAGTTGCCTCATACTTGCAAAACTTAACCCCAGGTAAAAGAGAAAACCAAACCAAATGTCAAATTCACACTGGCAAGCAAAGAGTTTCGAACAATCAGCCTGCAAGTAAGAGCTCTCGTGTATAGATTCACTTACCCATATATATACCATTTTTTTTATTTTTTATTTTTAAATACTCTTAAATCTAACTTTCATGCTAGACAAAAATTCATTAAAAAAACGAGCCTACTTATCAACTACTTAACTAACTTACTTGCCCTATGCGGGCGCCCTAAATTAAACGCTAACAACTTAAATCTACTGTCTTTCGGCCTATTATCTAATATATAATTTAAAATAATGTACATATCTTAACTTTTTTTACCAAGAAAAGTTTGTTTTTAAAAAAAACTTGGTATTTTTTTTTTACTTTATTGGAACTTACATCCTAAATAAAACTACTTATAAACTAATTAAAATTAATTAAAAACTAAGTAAGACTACTTAAAAATAACTTAAAACTAGAACAGCCACAGCAAGTTTTTTTAAAATTTTTTTTTTGCCACCCTGATTGTTGTACCTAACCTAGACCTTTATATCGTAAAACCTTTAACTATGGAAGTGGGCCATACAATTTTTTAGCCACCTACTCCGTCGGTCCCAATCGGACACACTCCTGCTGAACCGCAGGTGCTCTCCTCCGCCCAGAGTGACGACGTCTTAGTCGTATAGGAGCCGCCTGTCCACAGCCCTGTATCAGCCCTCAACTATCCAAATATAGGAAAGCTTCGGGTGGAATAAAGCCGCTTAAACGCGCACTTTCAAAATGTTCATCATTGGGGTAGAAGTAGAAGGCCCCAAAGATGAGACTATTGTTCGAAGCCATTGCTCTTGCAGCGTGAAACCGAATGAGTTTCACCAGAAAATTGTCTATTCTGTTTATGTTGGCCCCGTTGTATAGGACCTGGTTGGAATAGTATTTTGTGTAGTCAGATACTGGTGTTCTGTGAAGTCCATGGCAGCTCCTCAGACACTGCCTCTCAAACACCCGTATCTTTTCCATTTGAGATGGGGCAACGTTAAACCACACCGGGCACCCATAGGCAATAATCGGCCTTATGATGGCCATGTAAAAAATCACCTTCACCCTGCTGTCAAGACGACTGCTATAAAACAATCGTCTTGCCAAATCTAAGTCCAGGGTGAATAATTAAATGTCACAAATGAGCGTTTCAAATGCTGACGGTGTTCAAATATTATAGCCTGGATGCTACCAATTCGAAATTCGAACTTTGAATTTTGGAAGTGGTGCCAGTCCCACCCAAGTTGCAATTCTTTCTATTGCATTAGAGAAGTACCTGCGAAGTCTATTTACATCTTTTGTTGATATTTCAGTGACAAACTTTGCGGTCTACTTAGTATTTAGAATTGATTTGAACAAAAAATGGGGTTTCTTTATGTTTTTATATCGTGCACTAGGCTATTACACATTTTATATACTAACAAGTAGATTTTCGAATTTCGGAATTACTGGTCCGTCAAATTTGTCTGCCAATTTTAATGGATCCACTATAAAAGTCGGAAAAAGTACCTACCTACGAACACACATCTTCATAAATCTCTTGGAAAAGGTATTAAAAGAACTAGCGAAACCAATTATAAGGGTAGTATTACGCAGACATGAACAACCTGGTAAAGTTCCACAATCCGTAAAATTTTCTCACATTATACATTATATTCTTCCGAATACATCAAGGATCATGTAAAAAATTATTATCCTGACAATTACAAGATGGACCTATCAGAAACAATGAAAGCGGCACTTTCTAAAGTTCCCGTTCCGGGAAGTGCAAACTGTGGATCGGCTAGCACATCTAGCACAACTGTGTCAATCACTCATGGTCAACTACCGAATGAGGTTCAACATACAAATTTGCAAGGGGTTGGATATGTCACGGAGAAGTTATATATGCTGTTGCAACTTTATCTTCAAAATAAGGGGTGGAATCCAAGTGTTGAATTATTGCAATGCTTTTCAGAACTGAAGGATAGTGCTATGCTACCAAGTGCCGCTTATTTACAGTGAGTATGATAAATATTTGAAAAATTAAACAAACTAATATATTTATTAGAATTCTAGCGAACCGTCTCACACTTGATGGTCAAGGAAGATTAATTTTGCGGGAGAATGGGAAAATAGTTCTTCCATTTGAGCATTTTGCAAACGCTGTAATGCTTAAGCATATGTCTGGTCCTCACGGACTACACTTAAGTGTAGAGGCAACAGTTCGAGCTGTAGTTGAATCTTATACTATTGGTAGAGATAATTTCGGAATGGAAAAGGAATTCATTGTGGAGGTTGTGCAATCATGTCCGAGTCCAGCTTGCAGATATTACAAAAGCCATCTGACAATGACACCTATGACATTCATGGAACAACCATATGCTAGCGTTTCTCCAGAGTTCATACAGCATATGCCACCACCACACACAGGAGGCGGAGAGGTTGACTTAAGCAAAAGTCATAATAATACAAAAGTTCCTCAATCAGTTAGCCACTTGACAAAACAAAATATTCAAACACAAATTAATAACCATCATCAGCATCATCAACAACAATTGCAACAGCAACAACAACAGCAGCAGCAACAACAACAACAACAACATCAAATTACCGCTGCTATAATACAACAGCAAAATCGAGTTATGGCTCAACAGAATCTAGACAAATTCAGCAATTTGTCTGCTATTGAAAAACAGCGTGTTCTTCAACAATTGGATAAAAAGCATTATGAACAAAGCATTCCAATTGTGACTGGGAATGTGAATATTTCGGTTCAAGGTGTGTAGTAGTCCAATAAAAATATTATTTATGTATTTAGTTATGTATATATCAATACCAAGTGATTACAATTTCCGTTCTTTAAAATCTATATGCCTTAAGACTCTTGATTTACTGCAAACTATTCATATAAGTATTAAAAACAAGGCAGTAAATTTGCAAAAAAAAGGTACTTTAATAAATTTTAAAATAAATAAAAACACTATTGAATATACATAATATTGAGATATAAAAAAAAAACGGAATATGGCGAAGATGTATCTTTGAATTTTTATGAATATAGGAAATAATCTACATCAACATTCCAATTCATCCCCTCATCTACCACCACCTTCGGTATCGTCTCTAACCGAGCAAAATCAAAAAAATATTGACGTATTACGGTAATATATTTGTATGTATATACATATTAGTTTTTTGTTAATAGTTATCATGTTTTTGGTTATTCTAGCTCAAATTTAGAATCGTTGGAATCTAATAAGGACTTACTAGCACTACATAATGGCGCATGGGGAGGTCATGATTGTCGTGAAGGACAAATGGTAGGACAGGAAAAAATTGTTCGAGCATTTTCTGAACTGATGAAAAATATGTCTCGAATGAAGACATATATTCGACCCTCGATGTGTAAACCATATGGCAAGCAAAGTGAAAGTTTGCAAAAAAGTAAGTACAAAATACCGAAACTACTTAAAAAAGCATCGGCTTATAAGGTGCCACAACTATGATTTGACAAATCATCTGAGTAGAATCAATTGTCAAGAAAATATTATCTCAGATTCGCCGTTCGGAATCGGTATAAAACTGGAGGCCTCGCCATGGTGCAAGAAGTACACATGCACACATGGATGGTTGTGAGAAAGCTCGGCCCTGGGTACTTACGAGTCTGTTGCGCCAAAAATGTGTATTTTTTTATTTGATCTCTATCCCTTTCTGTTTTCTTACATAATATAGCTTACTGACTTTTAGTGTACAATTTTCCAACAACAATTTCTGCAGTACATTTATATACCCTATCCAAAAGGGGTATCAGCCATTAATGCCTGATATTTCATTTTTGTACTTTCTCTCACATGATAAAATTATTGTTTCAATAAAAAACATGGCATGTACAGTTAATGTAATGCCTAAGAGTAAACTAAAATGGCCTAGAATTGTGACAAAAAAAAATTACGCACAGATGGCCAGAATTTGAAAAAAAAACACTTCTGGGATCCGCTATCATCGAAAAGTTAGAATCATGAAACAATAATCATAAACAATAAAAACTATGAAATTGTGTATTTGCATTTGAACTTTACATAAGAGGTCGAAAACTTCATGAAAAAATAAAAACAAGTAAATTGTGTAATCGTAAAATATTTGCATTTACACTTAGGTACTCTTACATCGCAATAAAAGAGAAAGTTAAGTACGACACAGTAGTGCACCCATTACTATACATTTTGATTGAATCTAACATTTGAATGGTAGGGTAAGCCTAAAATTGATTTCCGCGATTCCGCCTGTCTGTCCTTGATGGCTCGCTCGTCTAATTATTTGTTTTGTACGAAAACTGCAACAATAAAATAATATTGTACGGAAACAGACATAATAGATTCAGAAAGATCCTGTCATTATTCTGTATTGTAGTCTTCCATTGGTAAAACTCGAAAATACACTCATTCTGAAACATTGGAATGGAACAATAAAATTTCTAATTTCTTCTAATTAAAAAAAAAATTTATTTCTTTCGTGTTTTTTATGTTTTTTTAATTCACACTTTTTATATATATATAAGAAATCAATTTTTTTTTGTATTATAAATAATAAAATAAATAGCTCTCCTCGATACTATTCAACTGGTCCAGTCTTTACGAAATTGCCTGCCAGCACCACATATTCCAGTGAGTTCGTGGAAGAGTGAAGATCGCCATCGCAAAGATCCCGAGGGAGTTCGAGTTGAAACCAATTAAAATTATATAGCATAATGAACTATAAACATTTTTTAATACCTAATGTTAAGTACATATTTATCAATTACTTCGCTGCATGGTAAGTAAGATTTTTTTTGATAAGTAATATATACTTTTGTTTTATCAAATACCATTTGGATGAAATCCGGAGTGCAATACTGATAGACAAAAAAACGTAGTGAAAATACGCCAAGCGTCTGATGAAAAATTATAAATTATTTTTATCTAAGTATATAACGTGCCATTGTTTACATCAAACGGTAAATTTAACTTAATTTAGACTGATTTTATTTCGAGTTATATTTTTCCTAACTAACAAATTAATGGTTTATTCCTAAAAGAACATTTTATTTAAGCTTAGTGTCAACAATTAAAATGAATTGGCAATTTATCTGTGATACAAATATTTATGTAAATTATTATATTCGGTAACCATTTTGTTTTGAAAAAAAATTTAAATTGTATTGCAAATAACATCTTCAGTAGCAAAATTATCATTAAGGTTCATATATATATGTTGTATTTACGATAAATACAGAATTTGTTTTTAATAAAAATTAAACTTTTTTTTTAAGTCTCAAAATTATACAAATAAAACGCAAAATTATGTAACTGAAACTATTACAAATTCAAAATAATAAGATGCATATTAATTGCAAAGTCTGAATTCTTTATATAAGAAATTAAAACACTACTATGAAATAATAAATTGTTTCAACATAAATTTAAAAATCAATTTTTTATATAAATTCATATAATTCCAAAAGCTTATCTGACATATTATATTTCCAAGTTTACATGGTTATATTTTTTGTATTGGTTTTTGTAATCTAAATGTTCAAATTACAGAACTTTCAAATTTCTTAGGCAGAGATGCAAATCTACGAAAAGCGATGATGTAAAATTTTTTTTCAAAATTCCTTTGCTTTCATTAAAAAAAATATACGAGAATGAACATCAAGTAAATTTGTTGATGCGGGGACCTGTTTTAAGAAAAATATAAGTGAATTTATGAGTACATTTTCAATTCAGAGAGAACATGTTTTACTATTGATTGACAATGTAAGATCCCTCAATATGCAACTATTATTCTATTTTTTAAATGTATTGATTATATGTGTAACTATTTTGTAATACTTTGTGCAAACACCCACCGAATTTATTTATTAGGTGTTATTTTTGTAATTTATCCCGTGCATGACTTTGAAGGAATGTATGACTGCGTTTTTATTGTCTTGCATCGCTCCCTGATGTTAAGGTTAGAATTCAGTGTTAGTCTATTAAGGTGGACTTAGAAAGCCCACTAGTTAATCCATCTACGAGCAAAATGTCATCCTTGTACTCCTTCATCTTGCATCGCTCCCTGATAGTAAAGTTCACTTTATGGGAAGTAAATTTAATTGGATTTAGAAAGCCCTTTAGTCAATCTATCTAAAAGTAAAATGTCATCCTTGCACTCCTTCAAAAAACACAAGTTAGACGATGCAGACCGATTGCAAATATTTGTAAAACGTTTTTATTGTCTTGCATCAATTCCTGATGTTAAAGTTAACTCCCAGGGTAGTATATTGAAGTAAATTTAGAAAGCCCGCCAGTTAATCCATCGAAAAGCAATGTGTCATCCTTGTACTCCTTCAAATAACGCCGTTAGACGATGTTGACCGATTGCAACTCAAAGTTATAAAATGATTTTATTGTCTTGGATCGCTAGCTGATGTTGAAGTTAACTTTCAGTGGTAGTCTTTCGGGGTAGTATATCAAAATTGATTAAGATAGCCCGCTTGTCAGTCCATCCATAAGCAAAATGTCATCCTTGTACCTCTTAAAATGTCGCCGTTAGACGATGTTGACCGATTGCAAATCAAATTTGTAAAACGATTTTATTGTCTTGCATAGCTCCCTGATGTTGAAGTTAACTTTCAGTGGTAGTTCATCAAAGTGGATTTAGAAAGCCCGTAAGTCAATCCATCTACAAGCAAAAAGTTATCATTGTACTCCTTCAAATAACGCAGTTAGATGATGTTGACCGAATGTAACAAAATTTTGTAAAACGTTTTTAACATCCTCACCGCTCCCTGACGTTAAAGTTAACTTTCGGGGTAGTATAATGAAGTAAATTTAGAAAGCCCGCCAGTCAGTCCATCTACAAGCAAAGTGTCATCCTTGTACTCCTTCAAATAACGCCGTTTGACGATGTTGACCGATTGCAACTCAAACTTTAAAATGCTTTTAGCGTCTTGCATCGCTGCTTGGTGTTAAAATTAACGTTATGGAAGTAAATTTAACTATGTTTTGATAGCCCTTAAGTCAATCCATCTACAAGTAAAACGTCATCCTTGTACTCCTTCAAATAACGCCGTTTGACGATGTTGACCGATTGCAACTCAATGTTATAAAATGATTTTATTGTCTTGCATCGCTATCTGATCTTAAAGTTAACCTTCGGGGTAGTATATAAAAATTGATTAAGATTGACTATTTCACCGTTCAGACCGAAATTAAAAAAATCCAGTAAGGATCAGTAACATTTTATGTAATATTCATCGAGTTAAGTTAAATATTATTTTGCTAATATCAAAACCTTATAGAATTGACAGTATCGCCATAAGATATGCACGTTTAATTTGACAAATAAATATATTTCGGCATGTTTTTAAAATTCTTAAATCCTTAGGGTTATGTAATAATATCCATCCATCAATCCATCTACAAGTAAAATAATATCCTTGTACTCCTTCAAATAACGCCGTTTGACGATGTTGACCGATTGTAACTCAATGTTATAAAACGATTTTATTGTCTTGCATCGCTATCTGATCTTAAAGTTAACCTTCGGGGTAGTATATAAAAATTGATTAAGATGGTCGGCTTGTCAGTCCATCCACAAGCAAAATGTCATCCTTGTACTCCTTCAAATAACCCCGTTAGACGATGTTGACCGATTGCAACTCAAAGTTGTAAAACGATTCTATTGTCTTCCATCACTCCCTGATGTCAAAGTTAATATTCAGTGGTAGTCTATTTAAGTAAATTTAGAAAGCCCGCCAGTCAATCCGTCTACAAGCAAAACGTTATCCTTGTACTCCTTCAAATAACGCAGATAGACGATCTTGGCCGATTGCAACTCAAAGTTGTAAAACGAAAGATGAGGATAAAATATAGATGGCACTTCACAATGTGGTTGACAACACGAAGTCATAACAAACCAGTTAAAATCGTCATCCCATTGTTATTACTCCATAGGAAAATCAAAACCAACTAAATTGCAAGTACTTTCGAGAGGTATGTGTATAAAGGCTTGAAACGTATGTTCTATTTCACCGTTCAGACCGAAATTAAAAAAATCCAGTAAGGATCAGTAACATTTTATGTAATATTCATCGCGTTAAGTTAAATATTATTTTGCTAATATCAAAACCTTATAGAATTGACAGTATCGCCATAAGATATTAATTTGACAAATAAATATATTTCTGCATGTTTTTAAAATTCTTAAATCCTTAGGGTTATGTAATAATAAGTCGCGCAACATTTTTCTAATCGATGCCCAGTGTTGTCCTCTGTGAAAATCGCTGCACGTGCAATACTATTTTACCAAATAGCAGAAGAATCACTCATTTAACAAATCTTAATAATGCATTTCATAAAACAATAACGTTAATTACAGACGAAATATAATACATATAACAAAAATGGTTCAACATCAATTTATTTCACTTATTTAGAAAAATATAAATGTTTGGATACATAATATTCAAACATACGACCATTATCTTCTAAATTTGCGATACGGATAATTTCAAAGTTAAGTGATTCTCGCATTGTATGTTTTCTGTTTTCATTTTGAAATATCTCGTTTAATAGTAAAAAAGAAACGAATAAACTTAAGTTGTGCAGAATTACACTAATATGTTAATCAATTTAAATGTAATATTTAAAATATTAAAAATTTTGTAGTAATACAATAAATGTAGTAATACTATTGGTCCTAAATAAAGAAATTAAAATCATATGCCAACATTTTATTTGCTATTTAGAAGTACTAACCTGACACCTAACCTTTCCTATAACACTTTTGAGATTTAAAATTAGATAAATTAGAGGCGGGTTGCTTATTTTTTAAGGTATTAAAGTATTTTCATACAAGTGCATGTCCGAAAAGTATTCTGGACCTGGTCTTAATTGTGCCTTAAACAAAAGAAGAAAATCTCTTAGTTACAAAATACGTTTTTTCCAAAAATAGAATTGCTCTCGTTTATGTTCGATTGGGACAGGAAACCTTTCAAATCGGAGATAAAAATATATAAAATTATAATTTTCTACGGCATGTACGCTTTCATTGAAAGTAGGTTTTAGGTTTTATGTAGGTTGGTTATGCATGGAATCTGTTATTTATACTGTAACCCAAACCACACGTTCAATTACATTAAAATTTAATGAGTTGTTAGTTGTTGAAATGTATTTTTGTAATTAGAGTTCTAGCTCCAAAATCAACGGTAACTCCCGTGTAACGAGATTTAAAAACGCATTTATCTAAGAAACGGCTCTAATGATGTTGCTAAAAATTAATAACTGAAGGCGGCTACACACACTTTTTACTGTCTGACATGCCTGTTCACGCCGCTGCGCTGTGCAGTTATACTTTTGCAAAGTGGTAAAATATGTTTTTTGTCAATACAATAACGAGCATATTGAAAAAGAATTATGGTCTTGAGTTCACACAAAAGAAATTTTCCGGGACACTTTAATCTAGTTCTTTCTCTATTTTGTGTGGACAGTTAAACTTGTAATACATGAAGTTACTCGAGGTTTAAAAAAAAGTGGGCGTGGAAAATTTTTCTTACAAACTTTATTGGACTATTACAAATTGCGAAATTGGTAAAGAAGTTCATCAATTTTAGACCAAATGACATGGAACAAAAATTAGCCGTATTGGTCAAGGATTTCATCGATTTTAGATATATAAAAAAAAGGCGTGAAAATGGACGTGGTTAAAAAAAAATTAGACAAGTTGGTCGAGCCGCCCTCCGATTTTAGATAAATCAAAAAAAGTAAGTGTAAAAGTGGAGTGGTCAATTGTTCTTTCCGTAAAAACCTAATGGTATGACGAATATTTAAGAAAGAATTGCCAAATCGATGCAGGCGTTCTCAAGTGACTCCCATTGAACGACATTTGATTTCTATTTATACCTACATATACATATTAACTACGGTAGGCTTAGTATTTTTTTACAACAATCACTTGGAGCGTTCGTGAGAAATAAGGTATTTTAAAAAGAAATGCTTTTTTACTTAGCAAACAGCGGAGTATGCAATAAATTGAAGAAGCAAAAAATATGCCTATATTGTTTCTGTTAAAATGTAAACAGATAAAAATTAATTTAGTTTCTTCTCTATTATTTAGTTGCTTCTTCTTTGTATCCATTTCTCAATCGCTCTATGTACTTCGAATCGAACAGACGTGTGTTTTTCCTTCGGAGGTAAAATTATTCAGTTTCATATCAATCCATTTACTTCTTTTAAAACATGTAATCGTTTCAAGTCGCTTTACTCCAACTTTTTAAGCAAATACTAACAAAACTAATGTTAGGATACAATGGCCGTGTCCCGGTTTCAGTTTAAATGAGTTACCTTTGTTGGTGCTCTACCATTTTAGGCCTTCCTTTTGTTCGGTACGCTTGGTACACATGCGTTACCGAATGTAATCCGAATACATGCATTTCAATGCGTTCCTCCTGATTCGCTTGGTATGTGCAGGAACGGGGTTTGCAAATTGAAAAAGACGAGTTGTTGTACAACTATAAATTAGTATAAATTAAAATCAAGAAAATACCTTACTGAAAAGTCATAGAATACCTAAATTCTAAAAAAAAAAAAAAAATAGCGAACAATACATAGTCTGTAAATAATTTGTTTATTATTATTTGGTGAAATTCAATTATTATACTGCCTCGGATGGTCTTGGTACAATAAAATAGTTTGTCAAATATTTTCAAACTGTTGCTCCCGAATATTCTACAAAGTTGAGGTTAAAATACAAATTGAGAAGAGGACAAAATTTGTCACAGCCTTAAAAAGTCCCATTTGTTGTTGTTGAGACATTTGAGGTGGGATATCGTACCATAGAGTTGTTCACGAAACTATTTCCCTCACAAGTGCGTTGTCTCTTTGTGGAGGAAAACCATTAGAATTTTATACGGTTCATGAGACTTCTCTCTCACACGTGCGTTGTCTCAATCATTAAAACGTCTAATTCACTTGGAAGAAAACAATGTGAAAACAATTATATGGCGGGAGTGCTGTTTAATGGGGTTATTGCATTAAAAACATAAAATATAAAGTGTTTACTGTGAAACACAAATTAACTTATATCAGTATGTAATTTTACAGTTTGACACTGACGTTGTCCTGAACAACTCATATCATTTGATATGTGTGTCCTACCCATCTGTAGTATGAACCCGGCTTCGAATGATAGAACGCTTTTCTGATTAAGTTTAACAATTTATTGAAACACACATTTATTTCTGGAATTATATTAGGGGAATTCATGCAACGTCGGAAAGTGTGTAATGTGAATTGGGTGTGTAAGCTGAGATGGTAAACGTTGTAAAGTTTTGAAATGCTGTTTTGACATCTAAGCAGTTACTTTCACACATCAAACGCATTTCGTATAACGGAAATAGAACAATAGGACCAAAATTCTATCAATAAATAAATGACTAAATTGATATTCAATTCAATGGGTTACCGCATTACAACTTTAGGATCGTGCATGAAATGTCGTCGTAAAAATCTTTCGCACGTAGTAAAATAACGACGTTGCATGAATATCCTTATTTTTTACAAAACGGTGATAACTTTATTCTTTTTTAAGGGCCCAGTTACAGCTATCATTGTACGACTTCATTGGAACACAAAACATGATGGAATTGGAATTTTACCTCCATAGATTCTTATAGGAATTATTGGAAAATTCGATTTCCGTTTGGTGGAATGGCAATCACTACTTCATTCAACTTAATGTTCATCATTGAAAAATAAGAAGTGATTTTCTGTGAAAACTATGATTTAAAATTCAAATATTTAGGGACAATCATGTTTTAAAATTCAAGAGCTTTGTTTTGACACCAACTCGCCAATGATTAAATTTATGAAAAAAAAAGACGCAAGAAGCAAAAGAAAATTTCCAATGAGGGTTTTCATAATAGCTATAACTGGACCCTTACTCCACTAAAATAAATCTTGATCAGTAAAAAATACGAAGTGATTTCCTGCGAAAAATAGAAATAGAAATTTAGATATTTTTGAATAATCATGTTTTACAATTTATTAGCTTTGTTAAGACATCAACTCGCTAAAGCTTGAAAAGAATATTTCCAGTCATTGGAAATTTTCATTTACTTCTTGCAATTTTTTTTAAATTCAACAAACGGCGAGTTGTGGTCAAAACAAAGCTTTCGAACCATCCATTTTCAAAAACCCAGCTTTATTTTATTTTTAACTTTAATTACATTTTTTTGTAAAACAATCAAATAAATATACTTTCTTGACAGCATGTTGTAATTGTTGATTTACATACAAATTGTGTGAAATTAAATTAAAATTTTTATTTTGTTGAGAAAAATCATATTTTAAAAGAGTGTCAGCATGAAAAATGGGTTTAAATACATTCTTAATTGAATTATTAAGATGTTCTATCAATTTTCCGCTTATTATAATTGATATGGATTAAAACAAAGGTTTTTTTTTTGTCTCAGATCAAGTTTGCAGATCTGAATTTTTTGCAGATTTACCCCTCATTGCACTCACACTAATACAAATGATAGCTGTCAGTTTGATTTTCGTTTTGATTTAAGATTATTTCGGTTGTCAAAAACTATTATTGGACATTAAAACTGTAGAATACGATGTGAATTATAAATTAAATCAAAATCAAACAACCTGTGTCACTGGAAACTTGACAGCTACACCGACACTAACTTCACAGACACGAAATTACAACAACACAACCACAGAAAAAAAACAATCTGAAATCATGTTCCATTGGTAACAAAAAAGATCAAATTTCAGATTAAAATCCAGATTTACCAATGTAAAACGCCATTAGAAAGGAACAGTGAACACTTGTAATGGTGGGATGACGAATAAAATATCAGTTTTGTTTTTTATGTTCAATGTATTATTTTGTTAAACTTTCTCTTCTTTTTATTTTGATTTTCTATAATTTTCTTATTTAAAAATACATTCTAGCTCTGAAAAATAGTTTTTTTTTACACTTCCTTCGCGTTCAATATTCCAAAAGATTTTTTAGGAAGTTATTGGAGAGCGTAAATTATCCCCATTGACACTTTCGAAAATGTCTTCCAGTTTTTGCATATGAATAATCATAAGTGCTGCGGTTGGCTTCGATAAACCTACTTGGTTTACCCATGTTAATGTAGAGTCTTTCGATGCACCTACCTTTATGTTTGGAAACTGCTCCCCCAATTCAATGCAAAATTAGACAGCTAGATTTTCGAGTTCGTTATCATCTCGGTTTTGGACAGACATGCTCTCAGGAATTATAATAATACTTTTAAGTATTGTGCCTTATAGAAAATTAAAAGTAACTAAGGATTATAAAATATATTCATTGCAAATATACCTGTAAGGGTGCAATCAGAACCCAAATCGGGTGTGTAATCTACTGCAACATTTGCATTGTTTGAAAGGACAACCTTATTGTACCCAAAAATGTATGACCGCAGCCTGTGTTTGAATTCCTGGGGATCAGGGTGGTCATGAAGGCCTCCTTTATATTTAATACATATATATTTAGACTATTTAACCTTTTGTTAATATGGATGTATTTCAGCCATTAAGTTTTTAAATCAATGGCAACACCTACATTCCATTACTCTGAGCTGTAAATTTTAATCTATACTTAATTGTAGTAGAACTATCTGCAGTAACAGCTGACATTTTTTTATATTACTCCTCCTCCATTCATAACAAGAACGTTTGCCAATAATAATTTTTTGTTTGATTGATTAAATATACATTTTAAAATAAAGTGCGAATAACAACATATATATCACTCCGCTTGGTGTAGTGTAAATAATATACATGTCTAATTTGTTCGTGTGAAATTTGTGCGTACATGTTAAGTTTTTTTGGTTAATGAGACGTAGTTTCTGTGGAACAGCAGATAATTTTATCACAAACATACATAAATATATTTTGCTTTCTTCATATTTTATATAACTAAGATTGTTGGCTTGAAAATAAATTTATACACAATGATTTATTTCCCAATGTGTTGATTTTGCTGATGTGAACTCTTTTTTTTTTTGCGTTTCGTGGGTTAATACCTAATAATAGTCAGATACCTATAACTTTATGTTTAGAATAGCCGGTGTTATCTTTTTATTAAAACAAATAATGTCACTTCCTTATTAGGACTATTACATTAAAATTAAAGAAATATTTTTTATATCTGTTCATTATTCCGTATTATATATAAATCATATATCAAAGTGAGAATTTCACATAAAAATATAAAATGCTAGCGACGATAAAACCATTGATAACACCTACCGCAAAACGTTTGATTGTACATACATCTTTAGCAGGACTTATGGGATTCATTTTGATTACCTGGTGAGTTACTATTTTATTATTTGAGATACCTATAAAGAATAGCTATATTCAGCTTCACATTAATAATTGTAGTAGGCTTCATATGCGCACATATCAAAACCCAAATACATATATATAACATTGATCACACTATGTTTGCATAAACGTATAGGTGAATAATTGTTACGGAATATTATTTATGTACGTCCACGCCGGATATAAGAAACACTCATATAAGAACACATCTCTTATAAGAATTCAGATATAAGAAACAAACAGTAAATCTCACGCATATAACAAACATATATTTTATTTAAATGTTGAACTCGATTTTAGTTTTATAGCGAATTCGGCTAAACTCAGCCTGTAAACGAATCACATTACAGAATTGGAGAATGAAGGGTGTTTCGGGGAGCTGGAAGAAAAAAAAAATGAAATTATAGAAGAGGAGGTGGATAAGGATTTGCGGCCACCTATTGAAATAATTGCCACGATATCTTTGCCAGCGCCAACAAGGTCTGAAGCTGTTAAATATTTTTGTTGTCTTAAAGCGTTATTTAGATAATGATGCCGAGCATAATAAATGGAGGACCATTTTCAAAAGTTCAGTGTGTACTCATATTTGTGGCCATTGCTTCAATATATTCTATCCCATTGGTGTATATTAGATTTGATATTATAGATATTGTAAGTACATGGATCGACTAAAAATCAAAAGCTGTGTTTATTTATCCATATCTGCTTTATCCGTCCGTCTGTCCATATATGACTCACCAATTGTTTGGCCTTAAATTTTGAGATAAATTGTTAAAAAACAGAGAGTCTGTCCGACAAAGCATAACAAATGTCAAAATTTTCAAAATTCGACCACTGTCACGCCCACTATATAACTGAACATTTTTTCAGATTATCGTTCCAAAAAAATGTCTGAGCAAAATATAATAACATAGTCTATATTTCTTCCAAAAAAAAAAATTAAACGATTATCGGCAAAAGTTTAGAAGAAGAAAATTACTTCGAAATTAATCTAAGATGCATTTCGTTTCAAAGCATTTTTTATTTGTTATCTGAGTCCGTAGGTTTTGGCGATGAATGAGTTGATATCAAAAAGTTTAATTTTAAAGAAATACACCATGCACATACATACATACATATTATAAAATTTCGCAAGTCTGTTTTGGAAAATGTGTTATCTTATTATCCGTTATGCGAATTTATATAAGTTCATTTTATTTTTCTTTTTATTTTAAGGTTACAAATCAAACCCCTAGGAATGCTGTTCCTGTTGATTACTTCGTTTTGGTTTTATAAAATCAAATTCATGGCGGAGATAATTCCATCAGAAGATCTACAAATAAAAGCTAATGCATTTTTAAATCGTGTAAAATCTGTGCGCGAAGGAAATCCTACAATTTTTTGTGTAGTTGCGTCTATTTTGTTAGGATTACTGGCAGTGGTGGGACACCTCCTTTCAGGCTCTAGCGTGGTGCTGATCTGTTTAATTATATCAGTCTTATTGTCAACAAAATATAATTTCAAAATTGTGAAACTTAAAGAAATAAGTAAGTCTAAACATTTGCATAAAACGATTATTTAACCAAATATTTTTAGGTTTTGATTGGCCAGCCAAAGTAATTGAAAACGAGATTGATGATTTTTTACCAGAAGTAAACGAAACAAATATGTCCCTTTTAGAGGGTGCTAGTGATCAGTCTAATATTAGCTTTGCCATTGAAGATGTGGGGGAAAAAAGTGAAGAGATTCCATCGGATTTGCTTATACCAGATTGCATACCAGAAATAGATGAAAATTCGACTGATGAAGATGACGCATTAAGCATTGGTGTACCAATCAATGTAAAAGAAAGACCTCCTAATTTTTCAGAAATCGAATTTAAAAAAGGACATTTTAAAAAAGATTCATCCATATCAACATCTTCTTCGGATGAAGACAGCCTGTCGAAAGGGTTGACGTTTCCTAATTGTTCAAATCTGGAATTTAAATCACAAACGCACCAATTTGAAAAAAATACAGGTTTGATGCCTCGAGTGATTCCACAAACACAGTCGATGATAATGACAAACAGCATTTTGCCAAACATAGTTTCAGGGATAGTCTCATGGGCAAGTATGACGAATAATAATCGCATATCTGACTCACTCAATATTGTACCAGCAAATAGACAAGAGCTCTCAGATGATGAAAGCAGTGATTTCGAAATAGTTAATACTGAAGAATATCAGTAATACTTTTGTTTTTAAATTTGATTGTAATATGTGCATTTAAGGATTATAATTTATGTTTCTGCACTTGAATGTATTGTGGATCTGATAATTTTAAAACATGATTTTGCATATATGTAAAAATGTAAATACTCTTTTAAGCTCCAAATCAACCGAACCCGGTATACTATTATCAAAATAACTGTGTATTTATAATGGAAGTTAGTCAATGTTTTATAGTTATACTTTCAGTATATGTATATACACGTTAAGAGAACATAAAGTCGAATAAATAATATGTTATAATAAAAACTCTTAGCTTTGAACTATTTGCATAATAATTTAAATCTGCAAAAAAAAAAAAACAGAATATAACAGTAAAGTACACATATTTGTGTTTCACGAGAAGAAAATGCTGTACGAATGTGTTTTTTGTTTATGGGACTTATGAGACTGAGCTGGACAATGCAGAACATACAAGGATTTGTTTGGTAAGCTGCATTAACCATCTTAAAAGGAAGGTTCATTATAAATAAAATATGGATAAAATATCCCTCGGATATGCAGCTATAACAGAAGCATTTGCTTCCCGAACATCTCTTACACGATTTTATCTGCCGTAATATGTGATATCATTACATTACTCACTATTGACAAAATCAACCCTATCAAGTCCGCACAGTTTGGCGGAAAAACACAAGAAGTTCAAATCAATATACATACACAAAAGAAGCCAACTGTAATTATAAATGTGCAGCTAATGCAAGTGATGGATAGGTTTCTAGCGCCCACTGGCAAGAAACTGATGAAGAATGAAGAATGCCTACAAGGCAAAGTTGCAGATAAAGATGAGAGCTGCCATTGCTGCTTTGTAGGCAAATAAGAAGGGAAGACAACGCCTTATCAGAAAGAAGAAAAAAGAGCAAGAAAAGCGCGCGATCGAGGATATACAAGATGCTACTCAAGGAACGATGTTCACAAATTTTACCAAAGTACATAACGTGATACAAGGCTTAAACAGAATCCTGTCGAGATGAACATAACGTCGTTAAGACATAGTCTAAGGAAATGGGAGAAGCACTTCTGCAGACTGTTAAACGGCGATGACGAACAACATTCCTCTGTCACGCAGAACGAACCATTCAATATTGGTGATGACAGCGGAAACTACGTTGCTCTAAAAAATTTTTAATCAAAAACTGAAAACGAAATGAAATGAAATGGTAAAGCGTAGTTATAAATTATAAGTTATAAATATTCACAAAGGTCATTCTGTGTTCAACCTTAGTGCGAATCGAGTGATCTTTTTTTGTGAATAAGCAATGGCAGCTAAGCATCCTCTAATACATCCTAAACTTAATAATTTTTCAATATTTTGTTCGTTCGGGGATTTGGTGTCGACCAACGAAACACGCATCACATTTTTAGAAGAAATTTGTCTAATTCCCACATTAAAAATTGACTTGACTATTTGTAACTTACTCCTGACTTACTCATAAACTGACTATATAAAACGCGGAGTGCAATATGCAAGTCTACCTGCTCGTGGTGCATTCTGCGTAACGCTAAATGAATTGCTTTACTTTACTTACGAAGATGAACATTAATCCTCAAAGTGAAATACAATGCAGGGTGCAGTTTTTTATTATAATTTTGAGTTTGCATGCAAATTTTTCAAAAGTATTGGCAGAAATATTTAAATTGATGATTAAGGAACTGGTTTCTGGCTTTCAAAAACGGGATAATACTTCATTGTAAGTATTATTTTTTTTCTAAAATTGCCCGTACCTCCTAAACGGGGCGAGATAGATAGATTGGATCGAACGGAGACCACTTGCACATGCCCATCTGGACCGGGATGAATGTCTTCAATACGTCCTATGGATCACTTCGAGGGAGGCAAGTTAGGCTCCTTAACTACAACAAGATCACCAATTCTAGGTCTTTGGCAACCTGCTTCCACTTAAAGCGTAAGAGGTAAGATAGTCTGTATGTCATCTTTGCCAAAACCCTTGGGTCATGTTTTGCACCAGCTCCCATCATCCCAGGCGATTTATTGGAACATGCAGGTAACTCGCAGGTAGCGCAGTGTAAGGTCTTCATATAAGGAAATGAGAGGGAGTTAATTGGCTTAAATCCGAAATAACAGATTTCTTCAAAAGTAAGAATATTACTGCCTATCACACGACCGAGAAGTTGCACAAAGCACACCGAAATAGGGACTATGAGGTGGAATGTACTCCCATTTGATGTTGTCGGTAGCTAATACCGAGGATATCTTTTCATTGTGCTCCTTAGAGCGCACCAACTGAAACCATTCGGAGAGTAAACGCGAAGCTCCTTGGATATAAACAATGAAGTAAATCTTTCTCATTCCTCTTTATTGTTCTCTTCGTCAACTAATGTAATTACTGTTTATTACCAAAATGCTGGTGGAATGAGAACCAAGACCAGCGATGTTTTTCTTGCTGTTTCTCTACATGAATACGACATTATTGTCTTCAGAGAAACATGGTTGAATGACAACTTCTCAACTGCTGAAATCATTGATAACTACTACACTGTTCATCGTCTTGACCGAACATCAATGAATTGTTGTCAACGTGGCGGGGGAGTACTTATTGCTGTGCGCTCAACACTCACAACTTGTGCTGTTACTCTACCTCATGACGATTTTAAGGCAGAACAGCTATGCGTTTCTGTTGATATTGATGACGGCAGCGAGGCAACTGGACGACAAAAATTGTTCTTCATTGTGAGCTACAAACCTCCAAAAAGCCCGCTATGTGTGTACGAATGTCATCTAGCGAACATCGATTTCATTGCTGAACAGCTGCTTGAACATCAACATCTTATTGTTTTGGGCGATTTTAATCTTGGTGATATTAAATGGTCATTTTCAAATGAAGATAAATGTTTAATTCCATATAATTTGAAAACGGAATGTGAGTTCAAGTTTATTGATAGATACTATGTTTACTTTTAATGTATATCAACAAAATTATTGTCATAATTAATTAAATATAATTCTTGATCTTATATTTGTGGATAATAACTTAAATTGTACAGTCAAAGAAGTTGTATGTCCATTAATTAGAAATTCTATTCATCACATCGCTCTATGCCTTGATTTAGTATGCAGTTTTCCGCCATCACTAAAATCTAATTTAAATAATCATGAAATAATTTACAATTTTTCAAAAGCAAATTACAATGCCTTAAATAATTACATGGGCTCGATTGATTGGTCGAGCGTTCTTTCTGGTCTTCAACTTAAAGAAGTCTATGATACATTTTTAAGTATATTAGACTGTGGATTTTCTCAGTTCGTTCCACTGACTAAGAAAAAACAATATTTTAAGCTACCGTGGCATATTCAAAGGCTGATCAAATTGAAGAACGCTAAAAACAAAGTATATAAATTATTAAAAAAGTCAAAATCTGATTTGGACAAAAAACGTTTTTGCCAATTACGTCGCGAATATGAATTTTTGAACAAGTTCTTGTATAAACAGTATGTTATGAACACGGAATCTTATGTTTCAACGAATCCTAAAGCATTCTGGACATTTTTAAACAACAAAAGAAAGCAGAATGGTGTTCTGCAAAATATGGAATTCGAAGGTACTGTCTCCTGTAGTATTGACTCAACCTGTGAGCTCTTTGCTAAGTTTTTTGAGTCAGTTTATGTCGATCACTCGAATCATTATGTCTCCTCCGATACTAATATAAATCCATGTAATGGCAATATAAGTTTAGGATCACTTAATCTTTCGATAGATGATATTTTGCAAGGCATAACTTATATGAATACTAGCCAAAGTGCAGGTCCAGACCGTATTCCATTTCATGTGCTTAAGCAATGCAATTTATCCTTGTGCCTTCCATTAAAATTAATTTTCAATTTATCCTTAGAGTCTGGGATGTTTTTAGATGAATGGAAATTTTCATTCATAACTCCCATATTTAAAGCTGGATCTCGACAAAAAGTTGAAAATTATCGTGGAATTTCTAAACTTTCAGCTGTTCCTAAATTGTTTGAGTCTATTGTTACAAAAAAAACTTTACTTTTCAATAAAGGAACAAATATCATTGCAACAACATGGATTTGTTTCTGGTAGGTCCACATCAACCAACTTGACACTCTTTACAAAATATCTCTTTGACTCTGTGGAGTCAGGATATCAAATGGATGTTATTTTCACCGACTTCACAAAAGCTTTTGACACAATATGTCATAATATCCTTATTACAAAATTAAAATCATTTGGCATACACTCGATGCTTCTTAAATGGATTTCGAGTTATCTTTCCAATAGGAAGCAGTACGTAAAAATTGGTTTTTCTCAATCTAGGCTCATTGAGGTCTTATCTGGTGTCCCCCAAGGCAGCCATTTAGGGCCTATGCTCTTCAATGTTTTTATTAATGAAATCCCCTCATTGCTTAGTCATGCTAACTGCCTAATGACCTTAAGATCTTTTTGCGTGTTAAAAGTATGTATGATTGTGAACGTCTTCAAAATGATTTAAACAAACTTGTTTATTGGTGTGAGCTTAATCACCTGACCTTAAACATAAATAAATGTCATTCTTTTTCTGTGTATCGTATATTAGTCCCTATGATTTATGACTACACAATATCCAGAACCTGCATATCTCGAAAAACTGAAATAAAAGATCTTGGTGTGATCTTTGACACGAAACTTTCTTTTTCACTTCACATCGATTACGTTGTTGCTAAAGCAAATTCAATGCTTGGTTTCCTGAAACGAACATGTGCTGAGTTCTCTAACCCATATGCCCTTAAGTCTGTTTATATGTCTATAGTACGTCCTTTCCTTGAATATTGTTCTATGGTCTGGTGTCCAATCTACGCGAATTGTCAAATGCGACTGGAAAGAGTGCAAAAGTCTTTTACAAGATTTGTTGTAAGACAAATGAAATGGAACCTTGACAGAATGCCGTCTTATTCAACAAGATGTGCGTTAATTGGTTTAGATTCCTTAGAAAAAAGACGAAATGTTCATTGTATACTATTTATTTATGATGTTTTTTCTTATCGTATAATTTGTCCCGATATCCTTGAACAATTTAAGTTATATGCACCAGAAAGAAGTCTTCGAACCAGAAATTTGTTATTGAATCCTAGGCATTTTTACAATTATGGTCTTCATGAACCAATAACAAAATGCATAAAACTTTTTAATTCTGTTTGTACTGAAATAGATTTGTGTGATGATAGAATAAAATTTAAACTGTCAATTTTAAATATAAATATATTCTAAAAGATAAATTTTGAACTTTAATAAATCCGCTGATCGCTAATAATGTAATTTTTATGAATTAATTTAATTATTTATGTAAATATGATAAAAGGAAATATTATTTAAATCCAAATCTGTTAGAGTTAAGCTCGGTAGATAAATAAATAAATAAAAATAAATAGAAAATCTACCCATTAGAACACTACATTTTCCTCGTCGGGCGATAAATCTTCATAAGGCAGCCAAAAATGCGTCCGTAGAGAGGTCACTGACTACTTCCAAATGAAGCGCCTTCGTAGCCATGCAGACAAACAAGACGTTATACCCTTCCACCAGCGTTGGTTTTCTTCATTTGGATAATCGAAGTGTGATCGGACCGGCGTAATCACATCCAGTGCTTTTGAAAGCATGTGACGGATTGATTCGATAAGATTGTAAATTTCCCATTGATTGAGATGAAGTGCCCTTGCGCAAACAAAAACATTCCTTGCATTCAAAAACTGTTTTTCTTTTTATGTTTCCGCTTCCCAGGACAGAAAATTCCTGTCATACCAAGGCAAATAACTGCGTTACTCCTGCATGCAAGAACCTTATATGTGCTGCGCGAAGAACAAGAAGAGTAATTGGACGATTCCTTGACATAATGATGGGATGTTCTAGGTTACATGGGACATTGATAGCATTGGCGATTCGTCCACCAACTCGGAGCAAACCAACCTCATCGATGAATGGTGATAAAGAGGAAAATTTTGAACGAGTTGAAACACACATTTTAGCTTTCCTTGAACTGCTCCTGAACAAATCGAATACACTGTTTAGAATTAAAAAGTTCCAACGACGAAATAAACATTTTCTTACGATCGTTAGAAGAAAGTCTGCAGTTGTTAACAAAACGAATGACATCCGCGACAATGCGAATTAACCTAGTCCATGATGATATTTTGTTACCTAAATCGTGCATGAAATGTTCTACTGGAAGCGATATATTTACACCCACTTTCCTTTTCTCTCCTCAGATAATTCTTTGAGATTATTCATAGCGAAATTCGGCCAACAAGTTAAGTCCATCGAAATCCAATCAGGCCCTTTCCACCAAATGTCTAGCTGCAGTAATTTACTAGGGTACGTGTAATCTGCAGGGTTTTCCTCTGGGCGACCATAATTCCAAACAGAACGGGGCTATACATCGAGAATTTGGGAAGCTCGATAGCTACAAATATTCCCCATCTTCGAGGGGGAGAAGCGAGCCATGCTAAGACGATTTGCGTCAGAAAATGCGAAGACATCGAGAGGATTTTGATCTAACTGAAGCTGAAGCTGAATTAGGCCACCTAGAAAAAGAGCACCACACAATCCGAGACGTGGTATAGACAACTGCTTGACCGGGGCGACAAGAGTTTTGGCGGCAACAAGTTCAATTTCAATCTGGCCGTTGTCTGAGACGCTGCCTGATAAACGATCGCAGAGGCGCGGAGTAGGCCTTTTCCGATGCGTCGGAGAATCCAATGAGGTCAAAACATGTTGAATTCAAAGTGCATCTTCTAAAAATCTGCATCTTTTCGAACTGTAAACCTCCACAATACAGCAGCTCGACTAATTCTTCCTTTAACTTTACGACCTCTGACACCGAGTCTGTGCTTGTCAAGAGGTCATCGACGTACAAATCTTGTAGAATTAAATTAGAAGCCAACGGAAACCTCTCTCGATAGTCTGCAGCCAGTTGCCTCATAGATAAAAACGGTGCTGGCCCATGTACCATACGTCACTGTGCATAAGCGAAAGTGTGCAATTGGTTCCTCGGAATGTTCTCTCCAAACTATGCGCTGAAAATCGCGATGCTTGTCATCAATCCAAATTGGACGAAACATCTTGACAATGTCTGCACAAAAAACATATTCGTGCAATCGAAATCGTATGCAAACATTTACCAGATTACGGTGAAGACTGACTCCTTTGAATCTTTATGTGATTCATCAAAAACTACACGAATTTTGTTTGTAACAACCGCATGATGTGTTAAATAAAATACTTTTCCGGATGTAGGTTCGATCTCTCGTCGTTCCATGGCTGATAACAGTGACAAGGCACCCGAGATTGTGTTACCAAATTTGATATCACTCTGACGAAACGGTAATCCTAAAAGATATTTTGTTGTCAGGTGCTCTCGAAAGGTGTAAGAAAATTGCAAATTTGCCAAATCTTTTCAACAATGGATAAATTGGGAGAAAATTCCTTGATTTCCCAAAAGGATTTAAGCAGCATATCGCGGTCATCTTTAACCCCAAAATGCAACGAAATGCTTTTGTTTTCGGCCGTATTTCCAATTACTACCCAACAAAAGATAGTGTTTTGGGCAACTAAATTTCCCTTTTCATCGATGCGACGTCCTTCACTAAGAATATTCCATGCCTTATCAGATCCTAACAAAAGATAAATAGGCCTCAATAATACCTATTAAATTCAGGATCGGCCATATCAAAGTTTTTCAAATGAAATTGATTCTTATAATAAAACGAAATTAGTGTTGTTTGCGAAGTAATTTTAATCAAAATGTAAGCATCCACTTCCACTTTAGCTGAGTTGAATTGAAACGAAAAGTAAGTTCAGTTTTACAGCACCACTTTTTAAACCAGCTGATTCCGATGAAATTCCACTAATAGAAAGACCAGCATTATGGCGACGAATACGTAATCGTTTAACCATCATTTCTGTTATGAGCGAGACCTGCGACCCGGTATCAAGCAGCACACGGTAAACCTGTGACTTTTTTATTATGAGCGAGACATGCGACCCGATGTCAAGCAGCACATGGCAAAAGTGTGACTTTCCAGAGATATCAATGATTTTCACCAAAACTGAAGGTGGTTGTTGCCCAAGCAATTGTAACAGAGCCGTTGATCCCTAACGAAATTACGACTCGACAGAATCGGTATAGATAGGAATTGTGGGCATTGTGGAAGCAAATGATTCCCTTTACACTTGGGGCACGACGAATTTAAGACGGCTAAACTTTTTACATTTTGCGAAGCACTAGAACACTACAGTGATTTGTTCATACGAGTTTTCGGTTCACTTGCTTCTAAGGTAGAGTATCTTCCTTCTAAGAATCTAATTAAATCTTGGAGCGTAGAATCTTCCAAATTTTTATGTTCTAAATCGGTTTTATTAAGCAAGAGATAATTCAACCACGGGTCCCTGCCTTCTGATTTAAGTGCTTTTAATCCGCGAACAACTTCGTCCGCATTGTCTGTTAAATACCTCAAACGTACACTGTTACAATTCGCAACTTCATAAAACTGCGTTTATAATATAAAGCGGCTTATTATTATACATATTATATTTATTTTCCGTGGTTTCGAAATCAGCCTCAGGATCTCCATAACCTTCGACTTTATGAAATGAGAAATAATCCTTTTGGTTAGAACACAAATCATTCCAAGTCTCTTCAAATCGATCTAAGCGTACTGCTTATAATTCGATATCAATTGCATAAATATCATCCATATCCGCGATGAAATTATGAGCGCGAGTAATAGCGCCTTTCAAATGACCCCGAGATTGCCTAAGTGCCTCCAACACAGAAATCCGAGTGACGGGTATTAACCATAGTACCGAAACAACAAAACCCTCAAAGCACAAATCCAGCAAACCTCCTCGACAAGAATGATGTCGATATCCACCTTCCCGCAACACGTGTATTTTATGTTACCAATCCAATTCTGCAAGCAACTAACACTTCTAGCAACCACACAAAATCAAACATACGCGAAATTTATATCCGGTAATAGAAGGAACAATTTTGTTCGTACACAAAAACTAAAGTTTCAATTCCAAAAAAAAAAAGTTGTCAACTATTTATTACTTTCTACTTTCATGTACAAACAATGGATACCGATACTAAGATGTTTCGCCGTTGGTGGATCCTAGTAGAAAAAGAGCGAACCTTGCAAGTGCAGCAGCAAACTGCCCGAACTACCAAAACAAACCGGTTTCTCTCCACCGCAGAGCAAGTGGCATGTGCAATGTGCAAAACAAACGGTTCTGCTTATACGTTTTCAAAGTATATGTATGTGGTGTGGTGACAAAACATAATGAATTTAACAAATAAAAAAAAAGAAATTTTTTAATTGAATGAACATTGTAATTCACATATTAAGGATCTTGTAGGCGATGTTGAAGAGACTTATGCTCTTGAAGTTGGCGCAGTTAAGAAGGTTTCCTTTGTTTTGTGGACCGGGCAAATTATGCTGAGGTGTTCCATTCTTCAGGCATACTTTCTTCCGACCAGATTTGGCTTATGAGTTGGTGGACGTTTTTTACCAAGTCATATAGTATTCACCTGCAGCTTAGCCTTGTAGCCTCGTTCTTGGCTGCGAGCATATGTCTGCTTTCCTTATCAAATCTAAGGCTTGTTGCCCTTGTTCTTCGACATTCGATGCTGGTGGTAATGTGTTAATCGGGAGGTTAATGTCTTGGCGGTCTCTTGCGATTGCAGTCTTTCGACATTAAATTTTTTCACAGTATTTCTGGATTGTTGTGGCGTGGTTGATATCCGCATTCTTACCTTGGCTGCAACAAGGTAGTGTTCCGAGTCAATTTTACTTCAGATTGCAGAACGGGGCGAAAATATCTTCTGCATACCCATGAAAGAAATCGCTCAAGATGTAGGTAGTTGATGAAAAGAGATTTAGAGAAAAGAAAAGAAAATTCAGTGATTACAACAAGCAGAACGAGCGAGAAAAACTTTTCGGGAAAAAGAAACAATTCGAAAAAAGAGCATTACTGCGTTATGGGCACTAAGTACTTTGTAGGCAATGAATTTGCACATCATTTAATGCATTAATCGATACAGGCAGCGACTACAGTGTTTAGCTACCAAGATGTTGTTTGACAAATTGCTAGACGTTAGTTCGACGAAGACAGGACTCGAATAACACGATTTTGTTTTCGGGAAATCGTCATCTCTCGGCTCATTTAAAGCGTGTTTTAAGATAGACAACTGTGTTCTGTAAAATATTACCTGTCACGTAGCCCAAAACAATGTTATTCCATTTCAATGCATTGTCGCTAGTGTTGTAATCGAGTTGGCCCGAAGTTGTTATTAAGGAAGACTGCATACATTTGAAAAATACTTTATGAGATAGTTTGTAGTGGATACATTGATAGACAAATGGCGACACGTGCTTCACAATCATTAACAGATTAATAATTTAAGAATAAAAAATAAATGTATGAAGTGAAGAAAGTTTATATTTTTTCTTAATACAACGAATACCAACAAGTTCATCGGAAAACAATATTCCATTTATTAATCCGTCTGATAACGAAATTTTCACCTACCGCCATCATAGAAACAAAATATGTAATTACATATGTCAAAAATGATAAATAGTTATACTGTGGTCAAATATGTAATATGTATGTCATATCAATAGTATTGAAGGATGAAACACCCATTTACAGCTTTCGCGCAAACTTCCTTCCGCGTATGCATTGATGTAAATGATAAAGATAGTCGAAAATATAGAACCTTTGTGACCAAGGAAGGATAGTTTGAGTTCTGTCGAAATCCATTTGATCAAACCCACCGAAACATTGTTTTTCTTTATTTTAAAAAATACTTTTAACTAAATGATATCAATAAGCCACACTAATCTAGTTAATTTTAATTTCTTAAAATCTTTTTATTTTCATATCAACCTTATCAAATTGAAACGATTTGTTACGTGTCATCACAGAAAATCTTAATAAAACAAAACAAAAAGAAATGAATAAAAATATAGCAGACCAGACTTGATAATATCTAATATTAAAATTTTATATATATAAAAAAATAACCTAACGGTTCCCAAGATGTCCTAGCATCATGGCCTTTATCGCTCCCATGTGCATTCGACCTTCCACTCCATTGGTTCTTATTAGTATAGATTTATACAATAACATACAATATCTTCTTAGACAGCATAAGCTTAATTGATGTGTATAATGTGTTAAAAGATTACAACAATAGAAAAAAAGAAGATAACAATATTGTGGATATTATTATTGATCCAATAGATAAAAAAAAAAAATATTTAGAAAAAAAAAATAATTTAATAGAAAAGAAAAAGGGAAAAAAGAATAATCATCATCATATAAATGTCTCCAAGTACTCCTTGAGGCGCCTACCAAAAAGCGCTGTACAGCTTATCATCCTAAGATGTCGAGAAATGGAATTCCACAGACGTATCGCATTTATTAAAAATTGTCGCTCAGATATTAAACGCGTAACGCAGCGGTACAAGGTTCAAAGATCTAACAGAACATGATTGGCAGATCATATTAAAAAGCTAAGGTGGTTGTTAAAGTTCTTAGTTTAAAAAGATTTCCAATAGTAACGCCATATATATTTGGAGAACACAGTCATCGTCTGACCTTCAAGCCGACAACTTCAATTCAAGTTTTGGTCGCTCTATTTGGATAAATACTGCAAATTTTGCATTATCCGTTATTTTTTTCTCTTTTGTTTTACTATTTTTTTTTCTCTCTCTTGCTTCATATCGGAATAAAATAAATTTGTTTAGTGCTGAATAAACAATTAAATCATGGCCCCTGGGCCACCAGTTCTTTCGGGCAACAGATTTAGTGCGCTCGATATAGAGCCACAATATGTGCCCAATGTGAAACGAAGAAAAAAATCAAGCTATGTATTCTAATATTGAACTCAACACAATGCTCCAGACAAATAACACCCTTTCCGACCCTAAGTTCATAGTTATTTCCTCTTCGGACGAAAAAAAACCTTTATCTTCCTTTAGTGTATTCCTTTTAAAAAAAGCTATCGATGGTATCAGTACCGCATATGAAAATATAACGGAATTACGCGACGGGAGCCTGCTTCTCCTAACAAAATCCCAAAAAACTGCTAATTTATTCCTTGCAAAAAAAAATCTCGCTAATCTCTGTCCTATTTCCGTTAAACTTCACCCCAACCTAAATTCTTGCAAAGGAACAGCATACGCCCCTTACCTAATAAACGTGTCTGAGGAGGAGATAATAAATGAAATGAAATCTCAGGGTGTTACTGAGGTCTTTAAATTGAAAAAAACAACTACAGACAACAATCTTCGAGCCACCGGTCTTGTTCTATTTACATTTGATCGCTTCCGACCTCCGAGCACTGTCGATATCGGTTGGTATAATGTAAAAGTTGAAGAATATTTCCCCAGTCCAATGCGCTGCCGAAATTGCCAGCTACTTGGCCATACCACCAAGAGATGTTCGCTCTCAGCAGCTTGTGAAACCTGTAATCTTGCACCACACCTTCCAGAAAAATGCACGCGCATTTCATGTGCCAATTGTTCCGAAGAACATCCATCATCTTCTAAATCCTGCAAACAATACCTTAAAGCGAAAGAAATTCTTAAAATAAAAACAATACAAAAATGCTCTATGGCTGATGCAAAAACACTTTTCAAAGAAAGAAACGCTGCTCCCTTGCTTTCATCAACATACTCAGCAGTAGCGCTCGGCGCATCCACTTCAAATAAGAAAACCCTTCCCACGGGTACACTAGACCCAATCACCCCTCTTACCCAATCCTCCAACGCCCCTCCTTTCCCCAACCAACCTACAATCCTAACCACAAATAATAATACAAATACAACCATTCAGACTACATATAATCATTCTATCACCAAAAATAATCTACCCCAATCAAATAATTATAATGAAAATTACAACACAACCAAACAAAAATTCAGTGAAACTCCAAAACTAAATGCCCCTCCACCACCACCTATTCTCACCAAAGACCCGAAAAACGTTAAATCAGTTATTTTTCCTCAAAACAAAAACAATAAATCTGCATCAACCACTAACGATGACAACTCCTTAACTACTAACTCCCCATCTCTTTCACTCTCACCTGATAATACAATATCTCATACACCATCGAACCTTCCATCTCCTTTAACAAATTCAACAAACACACTTCTCTCACAAAACAGTTACTACTTAACCGATAATATTGATGATGATGAATCTAAATAAAAAAATAAAATTTGACCAAAACAAAGACTCCGCGTCAAAAGTCAAAACAAACACCCAAATAATAACACCACCACGCAACGCAATTTATTTTGCGTTGACAGGATCTCTTCGCCTTTTAAAAACCAACTTTTCACTGTCCTACAGTGGAACCTTAATGGATATTTTAATAACTTACACGAATTGCAACTACTAATAAAAGACATACAACCACAAATTATTTCCCTACAAGAAACCCACCTGCTTTCCGGTACCATACCTTTTCCACCTAAACAATATTCTTCATACTTTCACAATTTTGTCTTCGTGTCTACTTCCAAACAAGGTGTTTGCCTCCTTGTTCATAAATCCATTCCCCACACCCCATTAAATATTAATTCAAATATTTCAGCAATAGCAGTTCAAGTTAATCTTAATATACCACTTACAATAATTTCCCTATATATTCCCCCCGATCAGAATTTTTCAATACAAGACCTTGAAGCTGTTATCAACGGAATTAACAATCCCATATTAATAACTGGTGACTTCAACTCATGGAGTCCTTCTTGGGGCTCTGCGAAAACAAATAAACGTGGCAAAGCAGTCGAAAATTTTATCGCTAACTCCGGGTTAGCGATCCTTAATGACGGTCGACCAACACATTTTTCTACACATAGAACGTTTACACACGTTGATCTCTCTCTCATTTCACCATCCCTCCTCACAAAAACTACCTGGAATATTTCCGATAACCTCTCTGGCAGCGATCATTTCCCCATTCTTACCACACTTACATTTGGCACCTACAATCAGCAATTAAAACTTTCCAAAAAATTCTTACTTGACAAAGCAAACTGGGATCTATTCCGAACAACTATTTCAAGTGAATTACTCTCTAGGCCATATTGCCATAACATCAATAGAGAATCCGCCCTAATTCATAAATCCATCCGCACTGCAGCAAATCTCGCCATTCCCCAAACAAGCAACAAAATTTACAAAAAAACAGTACCTTGGTGGAATAATGACATAAGTTGCCTTCGCATGCAAAAACAAAAAGCGTGGTATAATTTTAAAAAAATCACCGACTAACACCAATCTCATCCTATACCGGAAGCTGAATGCCAAATTTCGTAAGACAGTCAAGGTCGAAAAAAAGTCGTGTTTCGAAAAATTCACTGCTAATTTAAATCCAAACTCAACTTCCCAAAAACTTTGGGCTGATATAAGAACTTTAACAGGCAACTATACTCCAAACACAATTAAAACAGTAATAACCAATATTTCAACATTGACCTGTCCAAAAGAAATTGTTCAACATTTCGCACTGACCTGGGAACAATTGGCGGATGACTCCCAATTCAACTCAACTTTCATCAACGAAAAATTAAACATTTTTAACAACTCAAATTTATCTTTCAACCCTAGTTCTTCAGCTCTTTCTATTGAATCCCAAATAAACATGCCAGAACTCATTTCCTCTTTGCATACAGTAAAAGGCAAAACACCAGGCTTTGACCGTATTTCCTACTCTATGCTCAAAAATGCCCCTTCCTCTTTAAAAACTCGGCTCCTAACATTGACACCGGAATAATTCCGCACGCCTGGAAATTGGCAAGCATCATTCCACTCTCAAAACCAAATAAAGATCCTACCCGTACCGTCCTATCTCTCTTCTTCCTTGCACAGGAAAATTTTTAGAAAAAATAATCGCCAAACGATTATTTTGGTTCCTTGTAAAAGACAAGCTAATTGACAGTCGGCAAGTCGCCTTCAAAAAGGGAAATTCTACTCTAGACGCCCTTCTCCATATTGATCATTTTGTCTCGTCAACATTGTCTGAGCGTAACCATGCCACCATTCTCAGCCTCGACTTTGACAAAGCCTTCGACAGAATCGGGCCAAATGTTGTCCTAAAACAACTTTTGAAATGGAAAATTGGACCTAAAATATTTAAACACATAAAATCATTTCTTTCTAACAGAAGTTTTCGCATTAAGTACAGCAACATTTACTCAAACGTACATAAGTTAAAAAATGGTATACCTCAAGGGTCACCATTATCTGTAGCTTTATTTATCATAGCTTTCAATGAAATCGGACAAACGATAGACAATTTCCATAAAGTAGGATATACACTCTACGCAGATGATTTAATCATTTTTTCGAAAATAAAAGACCTCCATGAATTAGGAAATATTTTTTCTAGCATTATAGATTCTCTGCTCAGTTGGAGCAAATACTCGGGCTCTATCATATCATTTTCAAAATCTGAACTGTTGCACATATGTAAAAAACATAATTGTACTAAATCTATTAAAGTTAACTTAAACAATAGTAAAATTAAAAATGTTAATCTAATTAAAATTCTAGGCATTATATTTGACTCCAAATTTACTTTTAAGAATCATTGTACATATTTAAGAAAAAGTTTAACTGCCAGGGTCAACGCAATTAAATATCTTTCCTCTAAAAATAGCTCAAATGTAAATACTCTTATAAATTTAACAAAATGTATTGTACTATCAAAAATTGACTATGGCTTATCAATCTACGGGAAATGCTCCAATTCCTCATTGCAACTTGTCACAACTCCTTACCATACTGCCATCAGAACCAGCGTGAGGGCCCTTCGCTCAACCCCCATCATCAACATACTAACCGAAGCAGGTCTTCCCCAACTATCAGACAGAATCATATACGTCACATCAAGAGTCATTTTAAAAATCAACTCACCGCATCAATCACCCATCCACACTGATGTCAAGAAAGCTCTGAACCGGAAGAGGTATCAGAGAATGCAATCAACCCTTTGTAAAGCACTTGCGTTCGCCAAAGATTTAAACATTCCGATACTTACTAAAAATAACTCAAAGAACAGCCAACCCCCATGGAATTTACCTAGCTACACTATAAATACTGAACTTTGCAAACACTCTAAATCAGCAACTACTGATAAAAATTTACAAGACCTTGTTCCGAGACATCTCAGATAATTATGAATCTCTCGGTTGGAAGCTACTATTTACCAACGCTTCCAAAGGAGATACCTACACCTCTTTTGCGGTTGTTGAAGAGAATGGGTCCGTCCTTTCTGAAGGGCTAATGCCAGCCTTTTCATCAATCTTCACTGCGGAAGCATTTGCAATATACAAAGCGATAAGACTTTCCAATAAAAAGAAAACTGTAGTATTCTCTGACAGCCTCTCTACCATAACTGCTCTACAAAACATCTCAAAATCTAATGAGATCGTTGTAGCAATACGCAATCAACTTATAAATAATTCTGAAACTTTGAAAATCGTTTGGATTCCCGGCCACGTCGGTATCAGTGGAAACGAGGCTGCAGATGCGGAAGCTAAATCAGCTATAAAAGAACCCCTAACTTTTTTTTACCAATACAACAAAAAAGACATTACAAATCTGCTCCTCCAAAATTGGAAATATAAATGTAAAGTCTTATGGACAAACTATAACCACTCATACAAAAACATCAACCCAAACGGCATTAAAACTATCTACCCGAACAACATATCACAAAAAAAACTCAAGGTATACATCCGACTCAGACTTGGCCACTCATATATAACTCACAAACATCTATTCAACAAGGAATCACCTGCTACATGTCATCTTTGTGATGACAACAGCATTCTCACAATGGCTCATCTACTTTCATGTAAGAAAGTATCCCCAACCTGCAAAACAATGTGCAACAATAACATATTCCATCTACTAAAGAATGTCAACGTTGATAACATAAATTACGTATATAATATTATGACCGCTCTAAAACTCGAAAACTGTATATAAAAATTTTTAAAACATGAATCTTACAAATACAATCTGTATAACTATCTCTATTTACCACACTAGTAGAAAGCCCTGGCAGCTAAATCTAGGTTAAGCTTATATTAACTCTGTAATTAATTTACTTTTTTAATAAATTATAATATTAATAATAATAATATTTGGAGAATTGAGAAATGTGTTCATACCTTCTTACGCCGTATATATACCTCGCTATGCTGTTGTACGCAACATTGAGCTTACGCTTGTTCTCAGAATCACAATTGTAAAAGAGTTCACAACCGTAAAGCAGAAAAGGGATAATTAATGTTTTTGCTAGTACGATTCTTGTTTTTAAAAGGTTTGTTACGAAGGCCTCCATAAACTCTCCCAATAATTGTTAATCTGATAAGTGTATTCCAAGAAAGCGTTTTTGTAAATGTAACACCAAGGTTTTTAGCTGAATCGACGAATTCAATATGATTACTGTCGTAGTAAATTTTGGGAAAATCTGAAGTATCAATTATAACAAAGCATTTGGACTTAAGTGGGTTATCGCATAGACCATTTTTCCGCGAGCAATGACGAATACTGTTTCAATCTGAACATCGTCAGCATACATATCTACTTGAGTTTTTTTGTAAGCAATTACGTAAGTCATTTATGTACATTAGAGTAAAAGTTTTCCCATTATTGAACCCTTTGGGTAAGATTTTACAGATTTTACAGTTTTTTACAGATATTATAAAGAAAGATGTTCGAGGAATTTTTAATGTTCTATTAGCCTCATTTGAGAAATGTTAATAAACAAAACCAACCAACATGCCTCTCCAATTAGCCCGGCCTATAGCTAACTACATCTAATTGCGCACTCCAAGTTCGTCGAAGTCGGTTTCAACTTGTGCGATCTTAAACGTCCAATGCAGAGTTTTTTGACCAGCGGTATGTGGCTATACAGCTCTTATAATTCTTTGTTGAATCTTCGTCTCCAGCCCGTCAACACAAACGGGACCAAAGATTTTTCGAAGAATTTTCCTCTCAAATCGACCAAAGACTTCTTCATCCGATTTTGAGACGGTCCATGCTTCAGCGCCGTAGAGCATGGGACTGGATTGATGAGGTATTTTATAGGATCTCCTTAGTTGTTCGAGCTAGGGCTTTTCTACGAATTGCAAGGTTCAATAAACGATCCCCGAAGAAGGTGGAAAATAACCACCTAAACGTACGAGGAAACAATGAAAAAAAAAATTTGGCGCTCGTTAGTACCCAGGGCCGAGCTTTCTCACAACCATTCATGTGTGCGTGTGTACTTCTTGCACGATGGCGGGACCGCCTGTTTTATGCCAGTTGATACTACTCGGATGACATGTCATCACGAGAGGAGGGCCAGTGAAAAATCATTTTAGGTTTTGCTTCTGCTGGGAATCGAACCCAGACCTTCAGCGCCGGATATACTTGTTCTATTTACATGAAAATTCATCGAGCAAAAAAGCCAACAACACAATAACCAAACAAAATAAATAATTGGTCTAATAACAATTCATTCTTCATTTAATTTCTGACGAGATAGTGTTGTAAGCGTCAATAGGAGAGCCGAGGTGTATGCCCTTTTGCGTTGACAGCATATACTAAGTCTCACCCATTTTTGCCGCTTTCTTCTCTATACTAGGCAAACGTGGCTATGACATCAATGACGTCAATATATTTTATTCAAAATATCTAAGCTGTGTCGTAGTGAGCTAAATACAAGCAGCATCTACAGATATTTGCCACAGCATATAGTAATCATCCTCAGGCTCATCATTTAGTGCATTTGTTATTGGGCATAACCATTAACCGAACATATGAGTAATTAAGCTTAATATTACCATCAAAATCAATAAACGGTAAAATTACAATTAGACATCATTAAACAATAGACATACCCTACATATGGATCGACTCAGAATCTCTAGCTGAGTTGGTTAAGCCATGTCTATCTGTCCGTCCGTCCGTATGTATGTAACCGGTTTTTGGGCCATAAATTTTGAGCTAGGATTATGAAATCTGGTACATGTGATCCTTGTACATGCTGTACGAACAAGTGTAAACATTTTTTTAAATTCGCACACTGCCACGCCCCCTATTTAGAAAAACCTAATTTTAGGCCAAACCGTTAAAAATGTTTATATTTCGTCCATACAAATTTTTTCGCGACGCCCACTTTTTCGTTTCGGTAAAATTTTAGACATTTCGAAAAAAAGAAGTTGATGCCAAATAAATCGTTTTGGTAATATAAACATTTCTTCCATATATCATTTTTACTCACGCCCACTTTTTGGAGACGTTTTCATACAAAAACCATTTGTATACCTACCCTACGCCATACAAGATTTTGCTAACTGTCTGAATAATATGTGGCGACAGTTTCAATTTTAATATTTGTTTGCCAAAAAAAGATGGTTTGTAGCCTTCTCATATGTTTGAAACTACTTTTACTAACACGCATTTCTATTACATCGTCCTTTTTATTAAAAAAAGGTATCTGTAAAATATTATGATACAAAAATATAAGGTACGACTACCATTGATACGAATATCGCGTATCGTACGATACCTAGTTTTCATTATATCATATTCGTAGCAATTCGTAACCATCCATACCCAAATCCACACTTTTCGACAGATTGGAATTTGGAAATTCTATGATGTTGGTGAAGAGAGCGGCAAGGGAGAGCGAACTGACAAATCAGTTTGAAAGCAGGTAGATTTTTTTTATGTTTTTTTTTGGAGCTTCGGACTTCGGTTGCTGGCGCAGATTGGTTTGATAGGGTAAATAAGCAATCGACTGATTTTTAACATATTATGTATATGCAGATTTTTAAAGAATTGAATTTTGTATACAAGAAAGTATGCAGTATACCAACAATAGGTACATTTTTTTCTTCAAAATCCTTACTGTGTTTATCTGCGATTTGCAATTTAGTAAGAGTATCGAAAACTAAATTGTTGTAATAAATAAATGCGGTAGGTAGGTACTAAATGCGTTTAAAATCCGAAGCATTAGTGAAATTTTTGTATCGGTTTAGATATTATATTATTAGTAAACGAATATATAAGTATGACCTATCCCTACACTTAAGTAATTATAAGAATTCATATTCAATTTCTCTATCCCATTCCATAGATAGAGCACAATTGGGTGGGGGTGTATTTTGTTAACACTTCACACATACTTTCAACCTTCGAGGTTGGCGTTGACCGTTGTGTGAATGTGTAATGCGTGCTTCAGCGATATTCTCTCCGTATGCGATCAAGTCGAGTTACGCAACATGTATACACCTGAGAGGGGACTAAGAATATATGTATATCATAAGAATTAATATTCAATTTGTAAACTATCCCATATCCCGTTCCATAGAGATAGCAAAGCACACACGATCGCAAAAAAATGAGTTGTGCTTGGAGTTCACATTGCTACCCTACCATCAAACAACAGCATAGCTGAAGCGTACGATCGCACTTACCGGCCGCGACTGAAACGGATACAACATTTATAGCAGTGATGTGTATTCTATATGTGTAGTTCTACATTCGTGGTTGCTTTTCACTATTTCAGTTGTGTGCTTAAGAGATATGCTCTCGTATGCGATCATGCGCATGACACGCGACACGCCCCCGATTTGCAACATGTACACAACTGAGAGAGATGACTTAGAATGATGATGGTTCGATTCGAGCTTCGAGGGTGAGACTTGAGAGTGAAAAAAAAGGAGAAAGGAGAAAGGAGACGGATGGATAGCACCCGAAATCAAGAAGGCTTTTTGTTGTGGTGGTGGTGGGTTCAGTGGGGAGGCGGGGGGGTAAAAATGTTCAATTTAAAGACCAGACGTGTTATATATGTTCTCCCGTTTAATTAATTATTAAAAATACGAACCCATCGAATTTATTATTAAATTTAGTAGAAATGTCAATTATAATACTCCATCTACATAATAGAGTAAAAGTAATACACATCTATATGACATTTCTACCATATTTTAATAAAAGCAAGCATTTGCGTAGGGAAACGTTGTAAATGCTAATAGGTCTACTACCTCTAACGGTGCTATTTTTGGAAGGAAAAATCTGAAATTATGCCGTTAGATAGACTGACTAACGGGCTTTCTAACTGCATTAAAAAAAAGTATCTTAGGCATCCTTGAGGGCTGTAGGACGTGAAAACCGTTTTACAACCTTACAAAATGCACCAAAATAAAGGGACGATTGTCCTCTAACGGTGCTATTTTTGGAAGGAAAAATCTGAAATTATGCCGTTAGATAGACTGACTAACGGGCTTTCTAACTGCATTAAAAAAAAATTATCTTAGGCATCCTTGAGGGCTGTAGGACGTGAAAACCGTTTTACAACCTTACAAAATGCACCAAAATAAAGGGACGATTGTCCTCTAACGGTGCTATTTTTGGAAGGAAAAATCTGAAATTATGCCGTTAGATAGACTGACTAACGGGCTTTCTAACTGCATTAAAAAAAAAGTATCTTAGGCATCCTTGAGGGCTGTAGGACGTGAAAACCGTTTTACAACCTTACAAAATGCACCAAAATAAAGGGACGATTGTCCTCTAACGGTGCTATTTTTGGAAGGAAAAATCTGAAATTATGCCGTTAGATAGACTGACTAACGGGCTTTCTAACTGCATTAAAAAAAAAGTATCTTAGGCATCCTTGAGGGCTGTAGGACGTGAAAACCGTTTTACAACCTTACAAAATGCACCAAAATAAAGGGACGATTGTCCTCTAACGGTGCTATTTTTGGAAGGAAAAATCTGAAATTATGCCGTTAGATAGACTGACTAACGGGCTTTCTAACTGCATTAAAAAAAAGTATCTTAGGCATCCTTGAGGGCTGTAGGACGTGAAAACCGTTTTACAACCTTACAAAATGCACCAAAATAAAGGGACGATTGTCCTCTAACGGTGCTATTTTTGGAAGGAAAAATCTGAAATTATGCCGTTAGATAGACTGACTAACGGGCTTTCTAACTGCATTAAAAAAAAGTATCTTAGGCATCCTTGAGGGCTGTAGGACGTGAAAACCGTTTTACAACCTTACAAAATGCACCAAAATAAAGGGACGATTGTCCTCTAACGGTGCTATTTTTGGAAGGAAAAATCTGAAATTATGCCGTTAGATAGACTGACTAACGGGCTTTCTAACTGCATTAAAAAAAAATTATCTTAGGCATCCTTGAGGGCTGTAGGACGTGAAAACCGTTTTACAACCTTACAAAATGCACCAAAATAAAGGGACGATTGTCCTCTAACGGTGCTATTTTTGGAAGGAAAAATCTGAAATTATGCCGTTAGATAGACTGACTAACGGGCTTTCTAACTGCATTAAAAAAAAAGTATCTTAGGCATCCTTGAGGGCTGTAGGACGTGAAAACCGTTTTACAACCTTACAAAATGCACCAAAATAAAGGGACGATTGTCCTCTAACGGTGCTATTTTTGGAAGGAAAAATCTGAAATTATGCCGTTAGATAGACTGACTAACGGGCTTTCTAACTGCATTAAAAAAAAAGTATCTTAGGCATCCTTGAGGGCTGTAGGACGTGAAAACCGTTTTACAACCTTACAAAATGCACCAAAATAAAGGGACGATTGTCCTCTAACGGTGCTATTTTTGGAAGGAAAAATCTGAAATTATGCCGTTAGATAGACTGACTAACGGGCTTTCTAACTGCATTAAAAAAAAGTATCTTAGGCATCCTTGAGGGCTGTAGGACGTGAAAACCGTTTTACAACCTTACAAAATGCACCAAAATAAAGGGACGATTGTCCTCTAACGGTGCTATTTTTGGAAGGAAAAATCTGAAATTATGCCGTTAGATAGACTGACTAACGGGCTTTCTAACTGCATTAAAAAAAAGTATCTTAGGCATCCTTGAGGGCTGTAGGACGTGAAAACCGTTTTACAACCTTACAAAATGCACCAAAATAAAGGGACGATTGTCCTCTAACGGTGCTATTTTTGGAAGGAAAAATCTGAAATTATGCCGTTAGATAGACTGACTAACGGGCTTTCTAACTGCATTAAAAAAAAATTATCTTAGGCATCCTTGAGGGCTGTAGGACGTGAAAACCGTTTTACAACCTTACAAAATGCACCAAAATAAAGGGACGATTGTCCTCTAACGGTGCTATTTTTGGAAGGAAAAATCTGAAATTATGCCGTTAGATAGACTGACTAACGGGCTTTCTAACTGCATTAAAAAAAAAGTATCTTAGGCATCCTTGAGGGCTGTAGGACGTGAAAACCGTTTTACAACCTTACAAAATGCACCAAAATAAAGGGACGATTGTCCTCTAACGGTGCTATTTTTGGAAGGAAAAATCTGAAATTATGCCGTTAGATAGACTGACTAACGGGCTTTCTAACTGCATTAAAAAAAAAGTATCTTAGGCATCCTTGAGGGCTGTAGGACGTGAAAACCGTTTTACAACCTTACAAAATGCACCAAAATAAAGGGACGATTGTCCTCTAACGGTGCTATTTTTGGAAGGAAAAATCTGAAATTATGCCGTTAGATAGACTGACTAACGGGCTTTCTAACTGCATTAAAAAAAAAGTATCTTAGGCATCCTTGAGGGCTGTAGGACGTGAAAACCGTTTTACAACCTTACAAAATGCACCAAAATAAAGGGACGATTGTCCTCTAACGGTGCTATTTTTGGAAGGAAAAATCTGAAATTATGCCGTTAGATAGACTGACTAACGGGCTTTCTAACTGCATTAAAAAAAAGTATCTTAGGCATCCTTGAGGGCTGTAGGACGTGAAAACCGTTTTACAACCTTACAAAATGCACCAAAATAAAGGGACGATTGTCCTCTAACGGTGCTATTTTTGGAAGGAAAAATCTGAAATTATGCCGTTAGATAGACTGACTAACGGGCTTTCTAACTGCATTAAAAAAAAGTATCTTAGGCATCCTTGAGGGCTGTAGGACGTGAAAACCGTTTTACAACCTTACAAAATGCACCAAAATAAAGGGACGATTGTCCTCTAACGGTGCTATTTTTGGAAGGAAAAATCTGAAATTATGCCGTTAGATAGACTGACTAACGGGCTTTCTAACTGCATTAAAAAAAAATTATCTTAGGCATCCTTGAGGGCTGTAGGACGTGAAAACCGTTTTACAACCTTACAAAATGCACCAAAATAAAGGGACGATTGTCCTCTAACGGTGCTATTTTTGGAAGGAAAAATCTGAAATTATGCCGTTAGATAGACTGACTAACGGGCTTTCTAACTGCATTAAAAAAAAAGTATCTTAGGCATCCTTGAGGGCTGTAGGACGTGAAAACCGTTTTACAACCTTACAAAATGCACCAAAATAAAGGGACGATTGTCCTCTAACGGTGCTATTTTTGGAAGGAAAAATCTGAAATTATGCCGTTAGATAGACTGACTAACGGGCTTTCTAACTGCATTAAAAAAAAAGTATCTTAGGCATCCTTGAGGGCTGTAGGACGTGAAAACCGTTTTACAACCTTACAAAATGCACCAAAATAAAGGGACGATTGTCCTCTAACGGTGCTATTTTTGGAAGGAAAAATCTGAAATTATGCCGTTAGATAGACTGACTAACGGGCTTTCTAACTGCATTAAAAAAAAGTATCTTAGGCATCCTTGAGGGCTGTAGGACGTGAAAACCGTTTTACAACCTTACAAAATGCACCAAAATAAAGGGACGATTGTCCTCTAACGGTGCTATTTTTGGAAGGAAAAATCTGAAATTATGCCGTTAGATAGACTGACTAACGGGCTTTCTAACTGCATTAAAAAAAAGTATCTTAGGCATCCTTGAGGGCTGTAGGACGTGAAAACCGTTTTACAACCTTACAAAATGCACCAAAATAAAGGGACGATTGTCCTCTAACGGTGCTATTTTTGGAAGGAAAAATCTGAAATTATGCCGTTAGATAGACTGACTAACGGGCTTTCTAACTGCATTAAAAAAAAATTATCTTAGGCATCCTTGAGGGCTGTAGGACGTGAAAACCGTTTTACAACCTTACAAAATGCACCAAAATAAAGGGACGATTGTCCTCTAACGGTGCTATTTTTGGAAGGAAAAATCTGAAATTATGCCGTTAGATAGACTGACTAACGGGCTTTCTAACTGCATTAAAAAAAAAGTATCTTAGGCATCCTTGAGGGCTGTAGGACGTGAAAACCGTTTTACAACCTTACAAAATGCACCAAAATAAAGGGACGATTGTCCTCTAACGGTGCTATTTTTGGAAGGAAAAATCTGAAATTATGCCGTTAGATAGACTGACTAACGGGCTTTCTAACTGCATTAAAAAAAAAGTATCTTAGGCATCCTTGAGGGCTGTAGGACGTGAAAACCGTTTTACAACCTTACAAAATGCACCAAAATAAAGGGACGATTGTCCTCTAACGGTGCTATTTTTGGAAGGAAAAATCTGAAATTATGCCGTTAGATAGACTGACTAACGGGCTTTCTAACTGCATTAAAAAAAAGTATAAAAATGTTCAATTTAAAGACCAGACGTGTTATATATGTTCTCCCGTTTAATTAATTATTAAAAATACGAACCCATCGAATTTATTATTAAATTTAGTAGAAATGTCAATTATAATACTCCATCTACATAATAGAGTAAAAGTAATACACATCTATATGACATTTCTACCATATTTTAATAAAAGCAAGCATTTGCGTAGGGAAACGTTGTAAATGCTAATAGGTCTACTACCTCTAACGGTGCTATTTTTGGAAGGAAAAATCTGAAATTATGCCGTTAGATAGACTGACTAACGGGCTTTCTAACTGCATTAAAAAAAAGTATCTTAGGCATCCTTGAGGGCTGTAGGACGTGAAAACCGTTTTACAACCTTACAAAATGCACCAAAATAAAGGGACGATTGTCCTCTAACGGTGCTATTTTTGGAAGGAAAAATCTGAAATTATGCCGTTAGATAGACTGACTAACGGGCTTTCTAACTGCATTAAAAAAAAATTATCTTAGGCATCCTTGAGGGCTGTAGGACGTGAAAACCGTTTTACAACCTTACAAAATGCACCAAAATAAAGGGACGATTGTCCTCTAACGGTGCTATTTTTGGAAGGAAAAATCTGAAATTATGCCGTTAGATAGACTGACTAACGGGCTTTCTAACTGCATTAAAAAAAAAGTATCTTAGGCATCCTTGAGGGCTGTAGGACGTGAAAACCGTTTTACAACCTTACAAAATGCACCAAAATAAAGGGACGATTGTCCTCTAACGGTGCTATTTTTGGAAGGAAAAATCTGAAATTATGCCGTTAGATAGACTGACTAACGGGCTTTCTAACTGCATTAAAAAAAAAGTATCTTAGGCATCCTTGAGGGCTGTAGGACGTGAAAACCGTTTTACAACCTTACAAAATGCACCAAAATAAAGGGACGATTGTCCTCTAACGGTGCTATTTTTGGAAGGAAAAATCTGAAATTATGCCGTTAGATAGACTGACTAACGGGCTTTCTAACTGCATTAAAAAAAAGTATAAAAATGTTCAATTTAAAGACCAGACGTGTTATATATGTTCTCCCGTTTAATTAATTATTAAAAATACGAACCCATCGAATTTATTATTAAATTTAGTAGAAATGTCAATTATAATACTCCATCTACATAATAGAGTAAAAGTAATACACATCTATATGACATTTCTACCATATTTTAATAAAAGCAAGCATTTGCGTAGGGAAACGTTGTAAATGCTAATAGGTCTACTACCTCTAACGGTGCTATTTTTGGAAGGAAAAATCTGAAATTATGCCGTTAGATAGACTGACTAACGGGCTTTCTAACTGCATTAAAAAAAAGTATCTTAGGCATCCTTGAGGGCTGTAGGACGTGAAAACCGTTTTACAACCTTACAAAATGCACCAAAATAAAGGGACGATTGTCCTCTAACGGTGCTATTTTTGGAAGGAAAAATCTGAAATTATGCCGTTAGATAGACTGACTAACGGGCTTTCTAACTGCATTAAAAAAAAATTATCTTAGGCATCCTTGAGGGCTGTAGGACGTGAAAACCGTTTTACAACCTTACAAAATGCACCAAAATAAAGGGACGATTGTCCTCTAACGGTGCTATTTTTGGAAGGAAAAATCTGAAATTATGCCGTTAGATAGACTGACTAACGGGCTTTCTAACTGCATTAAAAAAAAAGTATCTTAGGCATCCTTGAGGGCTGTAGGACGTGAAAACCGTTTTACAACCTTACAAAATGCACCAAAATAAAGGGACGATTGTCCTCTAACGGTGCTATTTTTGGAAGGAAAAATCTGAAATTATGCCGTTAGATAGACTGACTAACGGGCTTTCTAACTGCATTAAAAAAAAAGTATCTTAGGCATCCTTGAGGGCTGTAGGACGTGAAAACCGTTTTACAACCTTACAAAATGCACCAAAATAAAGGGACGATTGTCCTCTAACGGTGCTATTTTTGGAAGGAAAAATCTGAAATTATGCCGTTAGATAGACTGACTAACGGGCTTTCTAACTGCATTAAAAAAAAGTATCTTAGGCATCCTTGAGGGCTGTAGGACGTGAAAACCGTTTTACAACCTTACAAAATGCACCAAAATAAAGGGACGATTGTCCTCTAACGGTGCTATTTTTGGAAGGAAAAATCTGAAATTATGCCGTTAGATAGACTGACTAACGGGCTTTCTAACTGCATTAAAAAAAAGTATCTTAGGCATCCTTGAGGGCTGTAGGACGTGAAAACCGTTTTACAACCTTACAAAATGCACCAAAATAAAGGGACGATTGTCCTCTAACGGTGCTATTTTTGGAAGGAAAAATCTGAAATTATGCCGTTAGATAGACTGACTAACGGGCTTTCTAACTGCATTAAAAAAAAATTATCTTAGGCATCCTTGAGGGCTGTAGGACGTGAAAACCGTTTTACAACCTTACAAAATGCACCAAAATAAAGGGACGATTGTCCTCTAACGGTGCTATTTTTGGAAGGAAAAATCTGAAATTATGCCGTTAGATAGACTGACTAACGGGCTTTCTAACTGCATTAAAAAAAAAGTATCTTAGGCATCCTTGAGGGCTGTAGGACGTGAAAACCGTTTTACAACCTTACAAAATGCACCAAAATAAAGGGACGATTGTCCTCTAACGGTGCTATTTTTGGAAGGAAAAATCTGAAATTATGCCGTTAGATAGACTGACTAACGGGCTTTCTAACTGCATTAAAAAAAAAGTATCTTAGGCATCCTTGAGGGCTGTAGGACGTGAAAACCGTTTTACAACCTTACAAAATGCACCAAAATAAAGGGACGATTGTCCTCTAACGGTGCTATTTTTGGAAGGAAAAATCTGAAATTATGCCGTTAGATAGACTGACTAACGGGCTTTCTAACTGCATTAAAAAAAAGTATCTTAGGCATCCTTGAGGGCTGTAGGACGTGAAAACCGTTTTACAACCTTACAAAATGCACCAAAATAAAGGGACGATTGTCCTCTAACGGTGCTATTTTTGGAAGGAAAAATCTGAAATTATGCCGTTAGATAGACTGACTAACGGGCTTTCTAACTGCATTAAAAAAAAGTATCTTAGGCATCCTTGAGGGCTGTAGGACGTGAAAACCGTTTTACAACCTTACAAAATGCACCAAAATAAAGGGACGATTGTCCTCTAACGGTGCTATTTTTGGAAGGAAAAATCTGAAATTATGCCGTTAGATAGACTGACTAACGGGCTTTCTAACTGCATTAAAAAAAAATTATCTTAGGCATCCTTGAGGGCTGTAGGACGTGAAAACCGTTTTACAACCTTACAAAATGCACCAAAATAAAGGGACGATTGTCCTCTAACGGTGCTATTTTTGGAAGGAAAAATCTGAAATTATGCCGTTAGATAGACTGACTAACGGGCTTTCTAACTGCATTAAAAAAAAAGTATCTTAGGCATCCTTGAGGGCTGTAGGACGTGAAAACCGTTTTACAACCTTACAAAATGCACCAAAATAAAGGGACGATTGTCCTCTAACGGTGCTATTTTTGGAAGGAAAAATCTGAAATTATGCCGTTAGATAGACTGACTAACGGGCTTTCTAACTGCATTAAAAAAAAAGTATCTTAGGCATCCTTGAGGGCTGTAGGACGTGAAAACCGTTTTACAACCTTACAAAATGCACCAAAATAAAGGGACGATTGTCCTCTAACGGTGCTATTTTTGGAAGGAAAAATCTGAAATTATGCCGTTAGATAGACTGACTAACGGGCTTTCTAACTGCATTAAAAAAAAAGTATCTTAGGCATCCTTGAGGGCTGTAGGACGTGAAAACCGTTTTACAACCTTACAAAATGCACCAAAATAAAGGGACGATTGTCCTCTAACGGTGCTATTTTTGGAAGGAAAAATCTGAAATTATGCCGTTAGATAGACTGACTAACGGGCTTTCTAACTGCATTAAAAAAAAGTATCTTAGGCATCCTTGAGGGCTGTAGGACGTGAAAACCGTTTTACAACCTTACAAAATGCACCAAAATAAAGGGACGATTGTCCTCTAACGGTGCTATTTTTGGAAGGAAAAATCTGAAATTATGCCGTTAGATAGACTGACTAACGGGCTTTCTAACTGCATTAAAAAAAAGTATCTTAGGCATCCTTGAGGGCTGTAGGACGTGAAAACCGTTTTACAACCTTACAAAATGCACCAAAATAAAGGGACGATTGTCCTCTAACGGTGCTATTTTTGGAAGGAAAAATCTGAAATTATGCCGTTAGATAGACTGACTAACGGGCTTTCTAACTGCATTAAAAAAAAATTATCTTAGGCATCCTTGAGGGCTGTAGGACGTGAAAACCGTTTTACAACCTTACAAAATGCACCAAAATAAAGGGACGATTGTCCTCTAACGGTGCTATTTTTGGAAGGAAAAATCTGAAATTATGCCGTTAGATAGACTGACTAACGGGCTTTCTAACTGCATTAAAAAAAAAGTATCTTAGGCATCCTTGAGGGCTGTAGGACGTGAAAACCGTTTTACAACCTTACAAAATGCACCAAAATAAAGGGACGATTGTCCTCTAACGGTGCTATTTTTGGAAGGAAAAATCTGAAATTATGCCGTTAGATAGACTGACTAACGGGCTTTCTAACTGCATTAAAAAAAAAGTATCTTAGGCATCCTTGAGGGCTGTAGGACGTGAAAACCGTTTTACAACCTTACAAAATGCACCAAAATAAAGGGACGATTGTCCTCTAACGGTGCTATTTTTGGAAGGAAAAATCTGAAATTATGCCGTTAGATAGACTGACTAACGGGCTTTCTAACTGCATTAAAAAAAAGTATCTTAGGCATCCTTGAGGGCTGTAGGACGTGAAAACCGTTTTACAACCTTACAAAATGCACCAAAATAAAGGGACGATTGTCCTCTAACGGTGCTATTTTTGGAAGGAAAAATCTGAAATTATGCCGTTAGATAGACTGACTAACGGGCTTTCTAACTGCATTAAAAAAAAGTATCTTAGGCATCCTTGAGGGCTGTAGGACGTGAAAACCGTTTTACAACCTTACAAAATGCACCAAAATAAAGGGACGATTGTCCTCTAACGGTGCTATTTTTGGAAGGAAAAATCTGAAATTATGCCGTTAGATAGACTGACTAACGGGCTTTCTAACTGCATTAAAAAAAAATTATCTTAGGCATCCTTGAGGGCTGTAGGACGTGAAAACCGTTTTACAACCTTACAAAATGCACCAAAATAAAGGGACGATTGTCCTCTAACGGTGCTATTTTTGGAAGGAAAAATCTGAAATTATGCCGTTAGATAGACTGACTAACGGGCTTTCTAACTGCATTAAAAAAAAAGTATCTTAGGCATCCTTGAGGGCTGTAGGACGTGAAAACCGTTTTACAACCTTACAAAATGCACCAAAATAAAGGGACGATTGTCCTCTAACGGTGCTATTTTTGGAAGGAAAAATCTGAAATTATGCCGTTAGATAGACTGACTAACGGGCTTTCTAACTGCATTAAAAAAAAAGTATCTTAGGCATCCTTGAGGGCTGTAGGACGTGAAAACCGTTTTACAACCTTACAAAATGCACCAAAATAAAGGGACGATTGTCCTCTAACGGTGCTATTTTTGGAAGGAAAAATCTGAAATTATGCCGTTAGATAGACTGACTAACGGGCTTTCTAACTGCATTAAAAAAAAGTATAAAAATGTTCAATTTAAAGACCAGACGTGTTATATATGTTCTCCCGTTTAATTAATTATTAAAAATACGAACCCATCGAATTTATTATTAAATTTAGTAGAAATGTCAATTATAATACTCCATCTACATAATAGAGTAAAAGTAATACACATCTATATGACATTTCTACCATATTTTAATAAAAGCAAGCATTTGCGTAGGGAAACGTTGTAAATGCTAATAGGTCTACTACCTCTAACGGTGCTATTTTTGGAAGGAAAAATCTGAAATTATGCCGTTAGATAGACTGACTAACGGGCTTTCTAACTGCATTAAAAAAAAGTATCTTAGGCATCCTTGAGGGCTGTAGGACGTGAAAACCGTTTTACAACCTTACAAAATGCACCAAAATAAAGGGACGATTGTCCTCTAACGGTGCTATTTTTGGAAGGAAAAATCTGAAATTATGCCGTTAGATAGACTGACTAACGGGCTTTCTAACTGCATTAAAAAAAAATTATCTTAGGCATCCTTGAGGGCTGTAGGACGTGAAAACCGTTTTACAACCTTACAAAATGCACCAAAATAAAGGGACGATTGTCCTCTAACGGTGCTATTTTTGGAAGGAAAAATCTGAAATTATGCCGTTAGATAGACTGACTAACGGGCTTTCTAACTGCATTAAAAAAAAAGTATCTTAGGCATCCTTGAGGGCTGTAGGACGTGAAAACCGTTTTACAACCTTACAAAATGCACCAAAATAAAGGGACGATTGTCCTCTAACGGTGCTATTTTTGGAAGGAAAAATCTGAAATTATGCCGTTAGATAGACTGACTAACGGGCTTTCTAACTGCATTAAAAAAAAAGTATCTTAGGCATCCTTGAGGGCTGTAGGACGTGAAAACCGTTTTACAACCTTACAAAATGCACCAAAATAAAGGGACGATTGTCCTCTAACGGTGCTATTTTTGGAAGGAAAAATCTGAAATTATGCCGTTAGATAGACTGACTAACGGGCTTTCTAACTGCATTAAAAAAAAGTATCTTAGGCATCCTTGAGGGCTGTAGGACGTGAAAACCGTTTTACAACCTTACAAAATGCACCAAAATAAAGGGACGATTGTCCTCTAACGGTGCTATTTTTGGAAGGAAAAATCTGAAATTATGCCGTTAGATAGACTGACTAACGGGCTTTCTAACTGCATTAAAAAAAAGTATCTTAGGCATCCTTGAGGGCTGTAGGACGTGAAAACCGTTTTACAACCTTACAAAATGCACCAAAATAAAGGGACGATTGTCCTCTAACGGTGCTATTTTTGGAAGGAAAAATCTGAAATTATGCCGTTAGATAGACTGACTAACGGGCTTTCTAACTGCATTAAAAAAAAATTATCTTAGGCATCCTTGAGGGCTGTAGGACGTGAAAACCGTTTTACAACCTTACAAAATGCACCAAAATAAAGGGACGATTGTCCTCTAACGGTGCTATTTTTGGAAGGAAAAATCTGAAATTATGCCGTTAGATAGACTGACTAACGGGCTTTCTAACTGCATTAAAAAAAAAGTATCTTAGGCATCCTTGAGGGCTGTAGGACGTGAAAACCGTTTTACAACCTTACAAAATGCACCAAAATAAAGGGACGATTGTCCTCTAACGGTGCTATTTTTGGAAGGAAAAATCTGAAATTATGCCGTTAGATAGACTGACTAACGGGCTTTCTAACTGCATTAAAAAAAAAGTATCTTAGGCATCCTTGAGGGCTGTAGGACGTGAAAACCGTTTTACAACCTTACAAAATGCACCAAAATAAAGGGACGATTGTCCTCTAACGGTGCTATTTTTGGAAGGAAAAATCTGAAATTATGCCGTTAGATAGACTGACTAACGGGCTTTCTAACTGCATTAAAAAAAAGTATCTTAGGCATCCTTGAGGGCTGTAGGACGTGAAAACCGTTTTACAACCTTACAAAATGCACCAAAATAAAGGGACGATTGTCCTCTAACGGTGCTATTTTTGGAAGGAAAAATCTGAAATTATGCCGTTAGATAGACTGACTAACGGGCTTTCTAACTGCATTAAAAAAAAGTATCTTAGGCATCCTTGAGGGCTGTAGGACGTGAAAACCGTTTTACAACCTTACAAAATGCACCAAAATAAAGGGACGATTGTCCTCTAACGGTGCTATTTTTGGAAGGAAAAATCTGAAATTATGCCGTTAGATAGACTGACTAACGGGCTTTCTAACTGCATTAAAAAAAAAGTATCTTAGGCATCCTTGAGGGCTGTAGGACGTGAAAACCGTTTTACAACCTTACAAAATGCACCAAAATAAAGGGACGATTGTCCTCTAACGGTGCTATTTTTGGAAGGAAAAATCTGAAATTATGCCGTTAGATAGACTGACTAACGGGCTTTCTAACTGCATTAAAAAAAAAGTATCTTAGGCATCCTTGAGGGCTGTAGGACGTGAAAACCGTTTTACAACCTTACAAAATGCACCAAAATAAAGGGACGATTGTCCTCTAACGGTGCTATTTTTGGAAGGAAAAATCTGAAATTATGCCGTTAGATAGACTGACTAACGGGCTTTCTAACTGCATTAAAAAAAAAGTATCTTAGGCATCCTTGAGGGCTGTAGGACGTGAAAACCGTTTTACAACCTTACAAAATGCACCAAAATAAAGGGACGATTGTCCTCTAACGGTGCTATTTTTGGAAGGAAAAATCTGAAATTATGCCGTTAGATAGACTGACTAACGGGCTTTCTAACTGCATTAAAAAAAAGTATCTTAGGCATCCTTGAGGGCTGTAGGACGTGAAAACCGTTTTACAACCTTACAAAATGCACCAAAATAAAGGGACGATTGTCCTCTAACGGTGCTATTTTTGGAAGGAAAAATCTGAAATTATGCCGTTAGATAGACTGACTAACGGGCTTTCTAACTGCATTAAAAAAAAGTATCTTAGGCATCCTTGAGGGCTGTAGGACGTGAAAACCGTTTTACAACCTTACAAAATGCACCAAAATAAAGGGACGATTGTCCTCTAACGGTGCTATTTTTGGAAGGAAAAATCTGAAATTATGCCGTTAGATAGACTGACTAACGGGCTTTCTAACTGCATTAAAAAAAAAGTATCTTAGGCATCCTTGAGGGCTGTAGGACGTGAAAACCGTTTTACAACCTTACAAAATGCACCAAAATAAAGGGACGATTGTCCTCTAACGGTGCTATTTTTGGAAGGAAAAATCTGAAATTATGCCGTTAGATAGACTGACTAACGGGCTTTCTAACTGCATTAAAAAAAAAGTATCTTAGGCATCCTTGAGGGCTGTAGGACGTGAAAACCGTTTTACAACCTTACAAAATGCACCAAAATAAAGGGACGATTGTCCTCTAACGGTGCTATTTTTGGAAGGAAAAATCTGAAATTATGCCGTTAGATAGACTGACTAACGGGCTTTCTAACTGCATTAAAAAAAAAGTATCTTAGGCATCCTTGAGGGCTGTAGGACGTGAAAACCGTTTTACAACCTTACAAAATGCACCAAAATAAAGGGACGATTGTCCTCTAACGGTGCTATTTTTGGAAGGAAAAATCTGAAATTATGCCGTTAGATAGACTGACTAACGGGCTTTCTAACTGCATTAAAAAAAAGTATCTTAGGCATCCTTGAGGGCTGTAGGACGTGAAAACCGTTTTACAACCTTACAAAATGCACCAAAATAAAGGGACGATTGTCCTCTAACGGTGCTATTTTTGGAAGGAAAAATCTGAAATTATGCCGTTAGATAGACTGACTAACGGGCTTTCTAACTGCATTAAAAAAAAGTATCTTAGGCATCCTTGAGGGCTGTAGGACGTGAAAACCGTTTTACAACCTTACAAAATGCACCAAAATAAAGGGACGATTGTCCTCTAACGGTGCTATTTTTGGAAGGAAAAATCTGAAATTATGCCGTTAGATAGACTGACTAACGGGCTTTCTAACTGCATTAAAAAAAAATTATCTTAGGCATCCTTGAGGGCTGTAGGACGTGAAAACCGTTTTACAACCTTACAAAATGCACCAAAATAAAGGGACGATTGTCCTCTAACGGTGCTATTTTTGGAAGGAAAAATCTGAAATTATGCCGTTAGATAGACTGACTAACGGGCTTTCTAACTGCATTAAAAAAAAGTATCTTAGGCATCCTTGAGGGCTGTAGGACGTGAAAACCGTTTTACAACCTTACAAAATGCACCAAAATAAAGGGACGATTGTCCTCTAACGGTGCTATTTTTGGAAGGAAAAATCTGAAATTATGCCGTTAGATAGACTGACTAACGGGCTTTCTAACTGCATTAAAAAAAAGTATCTTAGGCATCCTTGAGGGCTGTAGGACGTGAAAACCGTTTTACAACCTTACAAAATGCACCAAAATAAAGGGACGATTGTCCTCTAACGGTGCTATTTTTGGAAGGAAAAATCTGAAATTATGCCGTTAGATAGACTGACTAACGGGCTTTCTAACTGCATTAAAAAAAAAGTATCTTAGGCATCCTTGAGGGCTGTAGGACGTGAAAACCGTTTTACAACCTTACAAAATGCACCAAAATAAAGGGACGATTGTCCTCTAACGGTGCTATTTTTGGAAGGAAAAATCTGAAATTATGCCGTTAGATAGACTGACTAACGGGCTTTCTAACTGCATTAAAAAAAAGTATCTTAGGCATCCTTGAGGGCTGTAGGACGTGAAAACCGTTTTACAACCTTACAAAATGCACCAAAATAAAGGGACGATTGTCCTCTAACGGTGCTATTTTTGGAAGGAAAAATCTGAAATTATGCCGTTAGATAGACTGACTAACGGGCTTTCTAACTGCATTAAAAAAAAAGTATCTTAGGCATCCTTGAGGGCTGTAGGACGTGAAAACCGTTTTACAACCTTACAAAATGCACCAAAATAAAGGGACGATTGTCCTCTAACGGTGCTATTTTTGGAAGGAAAAATCTGAAATTATGCCGTTAGATAGACTGACTAACGGGCTTTCTAACTGCATTAAAAAAAAAGTATCTTAGGCATCCTTGAGGGCTGTAGGACGTGAAAACCGTTTTACAACCTTACAAAATGCACCAAAATAAAGGGACGATTGTCCTCTAACGGTGCTATTTTTGGAAGGAAAAATCTGAAATTATGCCGTTAGATAGACTGACTAACGGGCTTTCTAACTGCATTAAAAAAAAAGTATCTTAGGCATCCTTGAGGGCTGTAGGACGTGAAAACCGTTTTACAACCTTACAAAATGCACCAAAATAAAGGGACGATTGTCCTCTAACGGTGCTATTTTTGGAAGGAAAAATCTGAAATTATGCCGTTAGATAGACTGACTAACGGGCTTTCTAACTGCATTAAAAAAAAAGTATCTTAGGCATCCTTGAGGGCTGTAGGACGTGAAAACCGTTTTACAACCTTACAAAATGCACCAAAATAAAGGGACGATTGTCCTCTAACGGTGCTATTTTTGGAAGGAAAAATCTGAAATTATGCCGTTAGATAGACTGACTAACGGGCTTTCTAACTGCATTAAAAAAAAGTATCTTAGGCATCCTTGAGGGCTGTAGGACGTGAAAACCGTTTTACAACCTTACAAAATGCACCAAAATAAAGGGACGATTGTCCTCTAACGGTGCTATTTTTGGAAGGAAAAATCTGAAATTATGCCGTTAGATAGACTGACTAACGGGCTTTCTAACTGCATTAAAAAAAAAGTATCTTAGGCATCCTTGAGGGCTGTAGGACGTGAAAACCGTTTTACAACCTTACAAAATGCACCAAAATAAAGGGACGATTGTCCTCTAACGGTGCTATTTTTGGAAGGAAAAATCTGAAATTATGCCGTTAGATAGACTGACTAACGGGCTTTCTAACTGCATTAAAAAAAAGTATCTTAGGCATCCTTGAGGGCTGTAGGACGTGAAAACCGTTTTACAACCTTACAAAATGCACCAAAATAAAGGGACGATTGTCCTCTAACGGTGCTATTTTTGGAAGGAAAAATCTGAAATTATGCCGTTAGATAGACTGACTAACGGGCTTTCTAACTGCATTAAAAAAAAAGTATCTTAGGCATCCTTGAGGGCTGTAGGACGTGAAAACCGTTTTACAACCTTACAAAATGCACCAAAATAAAGGGACGATTGTCCTCTAACGGTGCTATTTTTGGAAGGAAAAATCTGAAATTATGCCGTTAGATAGACTGACTAACGGGCTTTCTAACTGCATTAAAAAAAAAGTATCTTAGGCATCCTTGAGGGCTGTAGGACGTGAAAACCGTTTTACAACCTTACAAAATGCACCAAAATAAAGGGACGATTGTCCTCTAACGGTGCTATTTTTGGAAGGAAAAATCTGAAATTATGCCGTTAGATAGACTGACTAACGGGCTTTCTAACTGCATTAAAAAAAAGTATCTTAGGCATCCTTGAGGGCTGTAGGACGTGAAAACCGTTTTACAACCTTACAAAATGCACCAAAATAAAGGGACGATTGTCCTCTAACGGTGCTATTTTTGGAAGGAAAAATCTGAAATTATGCCGTTAGATAGACTGACTAACGGGCTTTCTAACTGCATTAAAAAAAAGTATCTTAGGCATCCTTGAGGGCTGTAGGACGTGAAAACCGTTTTACAACCTTACAAAATGCACCAAAATAAAGGGACGATTGTCCTCTAACGGTGCTATTTTTGGAAGGAAAAATCTGAAATTATGCCGTTAGATAGACTGACTAACGGGCTTTCTAACTGCATTAAAAAAAAGTATCTTAGGCATCCTTGAGGGCTGTAGGACGTGAAAACCGTTTTACAACCTTACAAAATGCACCAAAATAAAGGGACGATTGTCCTCTAACGGTGCTATTTTTGGAAGGAAAAATCTGAAATTATGCCGTTAGATAGACTGACTAACGGGCTTTCTAACTGCATTAAAAAAAAGTATCTTAGGCATCCTTGAGGGCTGTAGGACGTGAAAACCGTTTTACAACCTTACAAAATGCACCAAAATAAAGGGACGATTGTCCTCTAACGGTGCTATTTTTGGAAGGAAAAATCTGAAATTATGCCGTTAGATAGACTGACTAACGGGCTTTCTAACTGCATTAAAAAAAAGTATCTTAGGCATCCTTGAGGGCTGTAGGACGTGAAAACCGTTTTACAACCTTACAAAATGCACCAAAATAAAGGGACGATTGTCCTCTAACGGTGCTATTTTTGGAAGGAAAAATCTGAAATTATGCCGTTAGATAGACTGACTAACGGGCTTTCTAACTGCATTAAAAAAAAAGTATCTTAGGCATCCTTGAGGGCTGTAGGACGTGAAAACCGTTTTACAACCTTACAAAATGCACCAAAATAAAGGGACGATTGTCCTCTAACGGTGCTATTTTTGGAAGGAAAAATCTGAAATTATGCCGTTAGATAGACTGACTAACGGGCTTTCTAACTGCATTAAAAAAAAAGTATCTTAGGCATCCTTGAGGGCTGTAGGACGTGAAAACCGTTTTACAACCTTACAAAATGCACCAAAATAAAGGGACGATTGTCCTCTAACGGTGCTATTTTTGGAAGGAAAAATCTGAAATTATGCCGTTAGATAGACTGACTAACGGGCTTTCTAACTGCATTAAAAAAAAGTATCTTAGGCATCCTTGAGGGCTGTAGGACGTGAAAACCGTTTTACAACCTTACAAAATGCACCAAAATAAAGGGACGATTGTCCTCTAACGGTGCTATTTTTGGAAGGAAAAATCTGAAATTATGCCGTTAGATAGACTGACTAACGGGCTTTCTAACTGCATTAAAAAAAAAGTATCTTAGGCATCCTTGAGGGCTGTAGGACGTGAAAACCGTTTTACAACCTTACAAAATGCACCAAAATAAAGGGACGATTGTCCTCTAACGGTGCTATTTTTGGAAGGAAAAATCTGAAATTATGCCGTTAGATAGACTGACTAACGGGCTTTCTAACTGCATTAAAAAAAAAGTATCTTAGGCATCCTTGAGGGCTGTAGGACGTGAAAACCGTTTTACAACCTTACAAAATGCACCAAAATAAAGGGACGATTGTCCTCTAACGGTGCTATTTTTGGAAGGAAAAATCTGAAATTATGCCGTTAGATAGACTGACTAACGGGCTTTCTAACTGCATTAAAAAAAAAGTATCTTAGGCATCCTTGAGGGCTGTAGGACGTGAAAACCGTTTTACAACCTTACAAAATGCACCAAAATAAAGGGACGATTGTCCTCTAACGGTGCTATTTTTGGAAGGAAAAATCTGAAATTATGCCGTTAGATAGACTGACTAACGGGCTTTCTAACTGCATTAAAAAAAAGTATCTTAGGCATCCTTGAGGGCTGTAGGACGTGAAAACCGTTTTACAACCTTACAAAATGCACCAAAATAAAGGGACGATTGTCCTCTAACGGTGCTATTTTTGGAAGGAAAAATCTGAAATTATGCCGTTAGATAGACTGACTAACGGGCTTTCTAACTGCATTAAAAAAAAGTATCTTAGGCATCCTTGAGGGCTGTAGGACGTGAAAACCGTTTTACAACCTTACAAAATGCACCAAAATAAAGGGAC